>OVBX01004171.1:0-15168 GCA_900406325.1 Erucastrum elatum
GCAAGATCACATCAGATGGAGCAAGTCCAAGTCTTTTTATCAACGGTGACCTTATCCAACCAAGAAGATACTCCGCAATGGGGTAATTTGGGTTCGGCTCCTGCATCAAACAACAAATTTGTCTCAGCTAGAGTTTATGACTACATAAGAGAAGCTAAGCAACCAGTCCCTTGGTTCCCTGTGGTTTGGCTAAAGAAAGGAATTCCAAAATTCAAAACTCTTACTTGGATGTTTGTCCTCAATAGATGCCCAACTCGTGATAGGCTACTGGCTTGGGGGCTCCAGACAGATCCTCTATGTCTTCTGTGCAACTTGCAGCCTGAAAGCAGGAACCATCTCTTCTTCAATTGCTCCTTCTCCGCTGGAATTTGGGGAAGACTTGTCTTGAAGCTTCGATTTGCTAATCAATCCTTTGATTGGGATGATATCCTACAAGCTCTGATTCACTACAATGGAGATAATCGGCTACGCTATCTCACAATACTATCTTGGCAGGCGTTAATTCACGAGCTTTGGCGAGAACGAAATAATAGACTCCACCGATCTCACTTCAAATCGCAAGATGCTATTATCTCAACCATCTCTTCCACCGTTAAAAATCGTCTCTCATCCATGCGTGATTCTGATCCACAGGAAACTAGTGCCTGCATGCAGCTCTGGTTCTCCCTCGTCTGAAGCGTCTCGATTACTCCTTGGAGAAGATAACTCTTCAATTTCTGTTGCTGGACAGGAAACTTTTGGGCTTCATCACACTTCAGGCCATAATACCTTTGGGCCTTTGAAGACTTTCATTTAAATTACCCACTAAAGCTATGTAATAATCCTATTATGTATGCTTTTGCCACTTTTAAATATATGCACCAAAGTTTAGCAAAAAAAAAAACATTAAGAAGGATGGTCAAAGAAAAGCCGGCTAATTTTTTTTATGTTTAAACACCAAGCCGACATTAATTTTGATATAGTGTAAAGATCGAAAGTCAATGCAACTAATGGACGCTTTAGTAAATATTATTATTCAGATTCAACTAAGAAAAGTCAACACGTCTAATCCCAAACACAAGAAAGGTTAAAGTAGCAGCTTGTTTAGTAAAAAAGCATACATGCTTTTGGACAAGCCCAACTAATCCGAATAGTTATAGGCTGTGGACACATAGACATGATCTACTAACAATGATCAAGATGTTGGGTTATTAGTGGGCCTTAAATACACTAATAATAGGCCTGAAGAGAAATACACGAGTCACACACTTGGTGTAATATCAACGAATCTGGAAACTCACCAAACCAAAAACCCTAAGCAGAGCAGAGATTGAAGCTAAGAAGAACACACAGAGGAGCGATTTGTTTCCTTCCCACTCTTCGATTTCGTCTATTCGTTCCATCACTCATGGCTGTAAGTTTCTCTAATTTGAGCTTTGATTTATTTTTTCCTCCTTACTAGGTTGAGCTTAAAGGTTGAAACTTTACTCGTTCAAGTAGCATTAGAACTCGCAAAAACTTTAGTGTTTCCGAGCTCTGATTGTGCGAACCCATGATTGTTTGGTGTTGTTTTAGCTGATACAACTTCGAAAAAATTAGGTATTTTATCATGATTTCTATGAAGCTTGCTTGGCTTTGTAATTGATTTTGTATATTGATGAGATTTTGTGCAGACCATACCAGTTAACCCGAAGCCGTTCTTGAACAACTTAACCGGGAAGACGGTTATCGTCAAGCTCAAATGGGGAATGGAATACAAAGGTATTATCTTTTTTTTTAAACCATTATGAGTGTTGATATGATAACCAAAAGCTTTGTGTCTTTTAATGTTCTTATATGAGCTTTTATCTCTTAATCACAGGTTTCCTCGCCTCTGTTGACTCCTACATGAACTTGCAGGTACTTTCCTTTAGCGTTTTATGTTCTGTTCGAGGGATGCTAAAGTAGGATGAAGTTTTGAACAAGGATTGATGTTGTAATGTTAGAAGCTAGGAGTGATAGAAATCAATTTAGTTATACAGATAGTATCATTCTTTTCAGTTTAGTCATTTGAGTTTGGCTATACTGTTTTTTTTTGCAGCTTGGAAACACTGAAGAATACATCGATGGACAGTTGACAGGGAACCTCGGAGAGATCTTGATCAGGTAATCTATAACCTCATTTGTCTTACTTAATTCTCAAAGTTACCACTTGCTTCGTCATTGTCTCCTGTATAAATGAATCTGTTTTATGTTTTCAACAAAGTTGAAGTGTCATTACTAGTTGATGAGACTTACGAACTGGACACACATTCATCATCTTAACCTCTGTTAGTTATGTTAACTTTTTTTGGATCTCTTGGTTTTAATTTTGGGCTTATTTGTAGAATGGCCATAAAAAAAAGAAAAATAGATTTTTAGAGAGAGGGGAAGAGAGAGATAGGAAGGGGATGGAGGAGAGAGAAGGAGATTTTGGTTAGATAGTAGGTTTATTTTTTTTTAATGGTTATAGGGGCAAATTTCTCTTTAATTTTTACTGGCTTTTGTTCAAACAGATGCAACAACGTTTTATATGTCCGAGGTGTGCCAGAAGATGAAGAACTCGGAGACGCTGAACAAGACTAGCCTGTGCCGGTGGACTTGGTGATCCCCAGTCTTGTTGTATCTTATGAGCATCTTAACTTGTAAGATTTCAGCTTTTTTGACTGTTTATGAATCTTTTGATACCTTGAAACTAAAGAAAGCCACGAGCCGTTTAGATTTGTTACAAACCAAACTCCTGCCGGTTTCTGTAACTAGGATGAAATGCGTGTCGTTTTACCCGTCGTTTCCAGGCCTTAAATTGCTGCCCAAAACAGATGAGTAATAATATACTGCCCACATTCCCAAAAACTAATGACCCGTTTCGATTAGTGTTATAAAACCCACGTGCTACCTTAGCCATGTCGAATACAGTAATAATTAAATCTTTCCAGTTCTAGTTAATATTATTTGAAATTGTAATGCTATACGATAGTCCTATAATTGAATGGTAAGGCAAACTGTACTGAAATAGTGGTATTGTATGAATGTCCATGGTTGACTCGTACTGCAATATTTTCCTTTAAAAAGCATCAATTATTTATTTCAGACCACGTACCAATGCAAAACCAACTTCGTAACGAACTTCTACTTACAACTCACCAATTCCATTGTTTATTGGTAACACATGCTTTTCTTTCACTTTCTTCAACTCCATGAAGCTTTCGCTTATCATTAACCTACAACTCTTACAACTCTGTTTTGGTATAAAAGTTCATGTATCATTTTCTAAAACCATCTTAAATCATTTCATATATTCGCAATCCAAATCAGTTTCGTTATGTATCTCTCTCTTAGTAAAGGGTACACAAACAAAAAGCTACATATATCTTCCTCTTATTCATGTTAACAAACAAACTACTACGAAAACAAGATAATTTCTCCTCCCCTCCTGTCTCCAAAATGAATCCCAGCCATAAATGCAAGACATTTGAAGTTATTTGGAGACAGGAGGGGAGGGGAGATTAATTTTGTTGTCGAAGTAGTTTACCCTGTTAACATCCTTAAGAGGAAGATGTAACGAGGTTTTTGTCTTTGTGCCCTTGACTAAAACAGAGATACATAAGAGAACGAGGAACCGTGGACACCCCCAATTCAGGAATTTCTTGACATTGCACGGTGATAACTCACTTGTCGACATACATGTTCGATTTTATTGTGAGTGAAATCAAAGATATAATGGGAGATATATAAGTTAAATATGGCTGATTACTTTGCTACAAAGTGGATGCTCAAGAAATACAAGATCAGATTGATACTGGGTTCAAATTTTCTGCAGGAGCCAAAATAATAGAACTTGCAAAAAAGCTAATAACTTTGGTGTTCCTGAGCTTTGATTTTGCGAACCCATGATTGTTAAGTGTTGTTTTAGCTGATACGACTTCGAACGATTTTAGGGTTTATCATGATTTCAATGAAGATTGGCTTTGTAATTTGTTTTGTATATTGATGAGATTTTGTGCAGACCATACCAGTTAACCCGAAGCCGTTCTTGAACAACTTAACCGGGAAGACGGTTATCGTCAAGCTCAAATGGGGAATGGAATACAAAGGTATTATCTTTTTTTTAAAACCATTATGAGTGTTGATATGATAACCAAAAGCTTTGTGTCTTTTAATGTTCTTATATGAGCTTTTATCTCTTAATCACAGGTTTCCTCGCCTCTGTTGACTCCTACATGAACTTGTAGGTACTTTCCTTGAGCGTTTTATGTTCTGTTCGAGGGATGCTAAAGTAGGATAAAGTTTTGAACAAGGATTGATGTTGTAATGTTAAAAGCTAGGAGTGATAGAAATTAATTTAGTTATACAGGTAGGATCTATCATTCTTTTCAGTTTAGTCATTTGAGTTTGGCTATACTGTTTTTTTTTTTGCAGCTTGGAAACACTGAAGAATACATCGATGGACAGTTGACAGGGAACCTCGGAGAGATCTTGATCAGGTAATCTATAACCTCATTTGTCCTACTTCATAGTAAATCTGTTTTATGTTAGTGTCAGTAGTTGATGAGAGTTAAGAACTGGGCTTGGCTGTTAACTGAACACACACATTCATCTTCTTAACCTCTGTTAGTTGTGTTAACTTTTTTGGATCTCTTCGTTTTTAATTTACTGTAGCTTTGTTCAAATAGATGCAACAACGTTTTGTATGTCCGAGGTGTGCCAGAGAATGAAGAACTTGGAGACGCTGAACAAGACTAGCCTGTGCCGGTGGACTTGGAAGTCGCGAGTCTTGTTGTATTCTATGAGCATCTTAACCCAACTTGTGAGATTTCAGCTTTTTGGCTGTTGTTGAATCTTATTGTTGATACCTTGAAACTAAAAAAAGCCGCAAGCCGTTTAGATTTGTGATAAACCAAACTCATTGCCGGTTTTTTGTAACTCGGATGGATTGCCTGTCGTTTTTAACCATCGTTTCCAGGCTTCAAATTGCGGCCCAAAACAGATGACCCATTTCGATTAGTGTGATAAAACCCAGTGCTACCTTAGCCATGACGAATACAGGACTGTAGAATGATAGTTTTACAGCCACGTCGAGGAAAAAGAAGAAAACTTTTAAATTAAATCAAAACAAAACTTTTAATTTATGTTTGACTTAAAAATATATTCAAATTTTAAATATTGTCTGTTTTAACTATCATATTTGGTTGATTCGACCATTTAAAAAATATGAATAATCAACTATTAAATTAGATTATATAAATAAATGTTGTTAATTTTCTAAACGAAGTTGTTTTAAACAATTAGTCAAATGAAAATTTTCTGTTTCTTTGAACACTTAAAGCACCTTTTTTCGCGAAGTAGATCCCCAAATCGATTTTATATTCCTCACTCAAAAATGAAGAAAATAAAATCGATTTATAGTTCTGGTTTCGCAAAAAAAATGTTTCGAGTGTTTACAAAAGCAAAACTACATTGTTTGATTAACGTTTAATCTGCTTTTAAAAAATATTGTTTAAAGAGTTAACAAACATTTATTTTTTCAATCGAGTTAAACAATTGATTATTCGAATTTTTTACATGGGAGAGTCAACAAAATATAATAGCTAAAATGAGCAATATTTGAAAGTTAAAGAGTTTTCTTAACTCAAATAAATTAAAGTTTTTTTGTTTTAATTTGAAAGTTCATGGTTTTAATAGCTATTTTCTCCAAAAAAGGGAAAGAAAAAATAGTTTTTCTTTTTGAATAGTTGTTTTTTGTCATCCTTTTTGAATAGTTTTACAGTATAATTAATTTTCCTCAGTTTTAGTAATTATTTGAAATTGTGATGATATACGAAAGTCATATAGTTGAATTGTAAGGAAAACTTCATTTGGACTGAAATATTGGTCTTGGTTGAAGTGTAATGCAATCTTTTTTCCTTTAAAATGCATCAATTATTTTTTTTTTTTGGTAATCATGAATTATTTATTTCAGAATACATACCAACACAAAACCAACTTTGTAACGAACTTCCACTTACAACCGACCTGTTCCATCGTTTATAGGTGACACATTCTTTTCTTTCACTTTTTTAAACTTCACGAAGATTTCCTTTTATCATTCAAAAACAACTGCATTCTGATATAAAAGTGCATGTAGCATTTTCCAAAACCACATCTTAAATCATTTCATATAATCTCAATCCAATTAAAATCCAAATTAGTTTGGTTCTCCTATGTATCTTTCTTTTAGTAATGATTACACAAACAAACAAGTGAGTATCATTGACTGTATCAAGTTATACTTGGGCTATTGTTCGAAGTTTCATCGCCAACAAAAATTGCACCTTCGCTAAATATTAGGTCGACCTAATACTTGGCGAGGGTGCAATTTTTGTTGGCGAGGAAACTTTGAACAACAGCCCAGGTACATATTGACACAGTCACAACGATACTCGTTTGTTTGTTTGTGTAATCTTTCCTAAAAAAGAAATACATAGGAGAACGATGAAACCTTGAACACGTAGTGGCCGAACTAGCAAAAAATTTCGTAGGAGTAAATTATCATTAAAAAATATTTATTATTAAATTATTTTTCTTCCACTATTTTTATTCCATTCAACTATATAAATTCATAATACAATATAGTTTGTGTAAAACTAAAGTGTTGATTATAGTTAACAATAAAATAAAAGAAGAAAATGTTTATCATTGTATGGTATGGCAAATACATATATTTTAGGTTATAAGAATGGCTTTCCATAAATTCAGGGACTTAAAATGATAGAAGGAATAAATCAAAACGAAATTAGAAAAGGTTATTTTCACTCATAGTATAAATAGATAATTATTAAAAGAAAATATTTTATTTCATTATCCCTGAGCACATTTGCTTATTTGTTAAATAGATATTTAATTGCTGTTTACTAAAACTGCCAAACAAATTATCGTTGAGGAAAATATATCGTTTCTTTAATATAAAAATAGAAAGTATTGTGTAATGTCTGCAAATAAAATAAGACAACATGATAATACTAACAGAAATGTAATAAATGACTTTAAAAGACAATAATAGAGGATTTAACTTGACTTTGATATCATACACGTGCAAGAGTGAGTTTAGAGTGAGAAAGTAGAGGGAGAATATCCTCTCAAGTGACCCCTAGTGGGCTTAAGGTTTTATCCAGTGGTTACTTAAGTGTTAAACATAGATAAGTGTGTGTTATCCCTTTAAACACGTTTTCAAAAGAAAATCTAACCATTTCTTGGTTTTGGGAATACTTTCTGCTCACCTTTTCAAAATCTTATCTGTTTGTTCTTGCTGTTCATCATTTACTGAAGAACAGTTGAGTGTGGGTGAGAATTTATTGAAGCAGGGAGATATATAAAAGCTTGAAATTATGTCGCTCGCGATGGATAACGCTCTGATGGCTCTGTCGTTAGATGAAGAGGAAAAACCGTTCGCTATGCATGACCTCCCAGAGTTCAGTTCGGCGGAAGAAAAAAAACTCAGTCTCATGGGGAGACTTCTAAACCCTAGGCGCCAGAGGATGTCATCTTTAATCATGAAGATGCCTAGGAAATGGCAAAAAGAAGGACGAGTAAGAGGTATCGCTCTGTCTCAGGAAAGGTTCCAGTTCATATTCAAGTATGAACACGACTTGCTTGATGTTTTGGAGCGAGAAGTCCAGACTCATGAAGAGTGGGTCATTGTCCTGGAAAGATGGGTGGAGAATCCCCCGGAGGATTATCTCCAATACATCCCTCTATGGATCCAAATCAGTAAGATTCCGGCAAACTGTTACACCACGGTGGCTCTAACGGCTCTGGCGGACCTGGTGGGGAAGACGGTGACTGTGGCTTTCGACCCAACTAAACCAATAACCCAGGATTTCATAAGAGCTCAAGTGATGTTTAATGTGGCTCACCCATTAAAACCAGCGCGAGAAATCACAGTGAAAGGGGCTCCAGCAGTAGTTCGGTTTCACTATGAAAAAGTGCAGAAGAGATGCTTTACGTGTCAAAGACTCAAACATTAGAATGATTACTGCCCTCTGGTGGTGAGAAAGAGACATGAAGAGTCGAGGCTGAGGAGAGAAAAAGTTACTGAGCTAATGGTGCAGAAGGAAAAAATCATTAAGGAGGATGATGTCTTGTTTGGAGTTTTAGATGAATCTCAAGTGGAAACTGACTCCTCAAAAGGAAGACAGAGAATTGCTAAGGAGGTGTTAGAGGAAATGAGAAGATACTTAATCGCTGATACGGGAGAGAGTCTCGCAATCAAGGTGGATAAAGTTAAAAAATCAGTGAAGTCGGTGGAGAAAGACCCTTGGCTTCAGAGATCTGTCCTCAGACTTGAACCCCCTCCAGTGGTGATCTCTGATCTCAATAGAGGGAAGGGACTGATTTTTGACTACAGTGAGAAATGAGGTTCCTCCTCTTCCCTCTTGATCCACAGCAACCCTCCCAAGCTCATGGCAGATTCTTTTAAAGCGATAGAGGCTGTATCTTTCAAGTCTATGCCCCATGGAAGGTTACCTAGTGATGAAGAAGAAAGCTCTTCTGATGGTCCTTTTGGTGCTTATAACTACCTTACGGTTTTCAGGGCAGGTAACTCTGTTCCTGCTGCTTCCGGGGTAGTCAAGAAGCGCCCTGCTGTTCGAAGACGGCCACCTAAAAATGCTCGTCTGCAACAAAGAAAGGCTTTGAAGTATGAAGATGAACCTGCGAAGGATAAAAGCAGAGAGGGAAAGGAGATAAGGGCAAGTAAGATAAGGAAGTGTGAAGAAGCAGAGTCTGGTCCAACCCAAACAACCAAGGCGCTTTGCCTTAAGGTGATCCCACATGAGGGATTGCCCAAGCCCCAATGAGCTTCTTGAGCTGGAATTGTCAGGGCTTGGGGCGGCCTCAAGGCTTGACGATTCAGAGACTGCGGGAATTGCGTCAATACTACTTCCCAGAGGTTTTGTTTTTAATGGAAACTAAAAAATGTCGGAATGTTGTCGTGGATCTTAAAGTTTGGTTAGGATATGAGCGAGTACACACCGTTAACCCTGTTGGTTACAGTGGAGGTCTTGCAATTTTGTGGAAAAAAAATGTAAAATTGTCGATCAAAAGCTCTGATAAGAACTTGGTGGATTGTTTGGTTCAAATCGGAGACTGCTCCTTTTTTTTGTCGTGTGTATATGGGGAGCCGGCAGCGGAAGGAAAAAGTATTGTTTGGAATAAGCTATCTACCATTGGAATGACTAGATCAGAGCCCTGGAGCATTGTAGGAGATTTCAACAAAATATTGAATAATGGAGAGAAGGTGGGGGGGCCAAGGCGTTCTGCTGCTTCCTTTAAACCGTTTGCAGATATTCTCACTTCATGTGATATGGAAGAGCTGAGTAGTAAGGGTGATATGTTTACATGGAGTGGCAAACAGTGGAGAAAATGGATTCAGTGTCGTCTGGATAGATGTTTTGGAAACAAGGAATGGCGTCGGTTGTTCCCGGAATCGAACCAAACGTTCCTGCACAAGAGAGGATCTGACCATAGGCCTGTATGGGTAAACCTCCGAGCTAATCCAGAAGTTCCGAGAGGCCATTTCAGATTTGATAAGAGAATTATGCACCACCCGGAGGCTCTGAAAGAGGTGGAAGATTCTTGGAAAAGGTGTAGGAGAAAAACTTCCGTGTCGCTCAAGATTCAATCTTGTAGACGGGTGATCAGCTCATGGAAGCGTAAGAAGAGGTTTAATGCAAAGGAAAAGATCATCCGTATTCAAGAGAGACTTGAATGGTTCCAATCCAAACCATATTCATGTTGGTTTGTGATTAATAATCTCAAGAAGGAGCTGATGCAAGCTTATAAGGAGGAAGAGATGTATTGGAGACAGAATAGTAGAGAAAAATGGCTGCGTTTGGGAGATAGAAACTCGAAATTCTTTCATTCTGCGGTGAAGGCAAACAGATCGAGATCACATCTGCTGAAGCTAAAGGACATAAATGGATGTGAGCAGTGGTCAGAAGCTGCAAAAGCAGAGGTGGCGATTGAATACTTTTCCTCGCTTTTCACTTCGTCGGATCCTCCTTCTTATGATCCAGTGTTTCAGAGTATGCCCCCAAGGGTCTCAGATATGATGAATAGGAGCTTGACGAAGAGAATTACGAAGGAGGAAGTTCGTGAAGCTATCTTCTCAATCAATGGGGAGAGTGCCCCTGGTCCAGATGGCATGACAGGAGTGTTCTTCCAAAAGTTCTGGCGCACGATTAGAGATGAGGTGACTAGGGAGATCCAAGTATTGTTTGAGAAGGGAGTGCTTCCGAAGGACTGGAACTTTACTTATCTGTGCCTCATTCCTAAAATTCCAAATCCGGAGAACATGTCTGACCTGAGACCAATAAGCCTCTGTTCGGTGCTCTTTAAGACAGTGTCTAAGATCCTTGTCAGAAGACTTCAACCGATCCTCGGCCAGATTGTTTCAGTGAATCAATCGGCCTTTGTCAGTGAAAGACTAATCTAGGACAACATAATAATAGCTCATGAGGCCGTCCATGCTCTCAAGACGCATCACCAAGTGTCTGGAGAATATATGGCCATCAAAACCGACATGTCGAAGGCCTATGATAGGGTAGAGTGGACATACCTTCAAGCACTTTTGAAAGCTTTGGGCTTTGACAACCAGTGGATAGTCTGGATCATGATGTGTGTCTCTTCCACCTCCTTTGCGGTTTTAATGAATGATCAACCCTATGGCCTGATAACTCCAACCAGAGGACTGAGACAAGGTGATCCTCTTTCGCCTTTCCTCTTTGTCCTCTGCACAGAGGGACTTTCACACCTGCTGAATGTGGCTGAAAGAAACTCGATCATCAAGGGAATGAGTTTCTCAGAAGTCGGACCGTCCATTCACCACTTGTTCTTCGCTGATGACAGTCTCTTTCTGTGCCAAGCGACGGTGGAGCAGTGTAAAAATCTGCAAAGAATCTTGAAATTCTATGGGGATGCCACATGTCAGTGTATCAATCTGCAAAAGTCCTCCATTACTTTTGGAGCTTTGATCCCGGAAGTTGACAAAGTAGAGATGAGAGACATTCTAGGGATTTACAACGAAGGTGGAACAAGCAAATATCTCGGCCTCCCAGAGTGTTTCTCAGGGTCCAAAGTAGAAATGCTATCTTATTTGAAAGACCGCACACATTGTCGTCTAGACAGCTGGTTCATCTGAAAGTTATCTCAAAGAGGAAAGGAGATTCTTCTTAAGACAACTGCTTCAGCCCTTCCGGTCTTTGCAATGTCGTGCTTCCGAATTCCAAAGACTGTCATCAAGGCTCTAGTCAGTTTAATGTCAAACTTCTGGTGGAGTTCTCAATCTCATTTGAGAAAGATGCATTGGATTGCGTGGGATAAGATGTGCTTACCAAAATCTTTGGGAGGAATGAGGTTCAAAGACTTGGAACTTTTCAATCAAGCGTTGCTTGCGAAACAAGTTTGGAAGCTTCTAAACCAACCCGACTCTCTCCTCGCCAGATTCATCAAGAGCAGATACCACCCTTACTCATCCTTCTTAGAAGCAACAACAGGAACTCGTCCCTCTTATGCTTGGCGAAGTATTCTGTTTGGTAGAGAACTGCTAGTCAAAGGTCTTAAAAGGCAGGTTGGGAATGGGGGGGGGGGGGANGGATGAGAGCTCCTTGGAGAAAAAATGTCCTTTTTGATGTCAACCTAACTGCAGGAAGCTTAATAAATCCTGAGACAAGAAGATGGAACCTTCAGGCGCTGCAGGAGAACTTTGTGCCTGCAGATGTAGAACTGATTCTTGCTAAGCAACCGGTTGCCTCAAGAGAAGACTCTGCCATCTGGAAACAAAATAAAAATGGGAACTTTACAATCAAGTCTGCGTACTGGCTAGCTCAGAGCACAAAGATAAAGGATGTCTTCCCGGGAGAACTGGTTCTTCCATCAGTTAATAGTGTGAAGGCAAGAGTCTGGAAGGTGAAGACCTCTCCGAAGATTAGGAACTTCCTTTGGAAAGCTCTCAATGAGGCTCTGCCTGTTGCTGACTTGATCATTAACAGAGGAATGAAGATTGATTGCAGATGTCAAACGTGTGGTCTGGATGGAGAGTCGATTCACCACGTACTCTTTCAGTGTGATGTGGCTAGACAGGTGTGGGCTCTTTCTGGAATCCCACAGCCATGTTTTGGGTTCCAAGAAGGAAGCGTTTTTAGCAATCTCAACTACCTTATGAACATTA
Source organism: Erucastrum elatum (assembly GCA_900406325.1). NCBI lineage: Eukaryota > Viridiplantae > Streptophyta > Magnoliopsida > Brassicales > Brassicaceae > Erucastrum > Erucastrum elatum. The sequence goes on from OVBX01004171.1 coordinate 12,203, forward strand.
GCTCCAGAACTGGAGGTTTCGAGGAAGACAAGAAAGCGTGGCCTTGGTTTTTGTGGTTTATTTGGAAGAGTAGAAACGACCTTATCTTTAACTCATTAAGATGGTTACCGGAGGAAATCAGAGTTAAGGTGAGAGCTGAAACAGAGGAATGGTTCTTAGCTCAGGAAGTAGAGAAAGTGATCTCGAACGCGGAGGTGAAAAATCCCATCAAATCTAAACGGAAATGGAGCCCTCCCAACCAAGAATGGCTTATGTGCAACGTGGCCTTTGAGTGGATAAAAGAGTCGAAGGTTGTAGGGGCTGCGTGGGTAGTACGTAACCACAGGGGAGTGGTGTTATGGCATAGCAGACGGGCTTTCTCGAATGTTGGGGCTTTGGACGATGCGAGACTTACCTCAATAATGTGGGCGATTGAGAGTATGAAAAGTATGCATCAAGAGAGGATTATCTTTGCAGGTGATTTCAAGAATCTATTCTCAGCGGTCTAAAAACCGCTTCTGTGGCCAGCGTTAAGATATCAGGTCGAGGAGATTAAGCTGATGCTGATGGGAATGGAGGATTTTCAGCTCAGAAGTGTGGTTTCAGAGGAGAACAGAGGAGCGACAATCATAGCGCAAAGTGTTACTAGAGAATGGAGAGTGAGATCTTATGTAGCGACGGATCCCCCGGCATGGCTCTTTGAACTCTTTGTAAATGAAAGTCGCTTCCTCTAATCATCCTGCTGGTGGGCGTGTAGTGTTACCAACGTTTTCTGTAATGCTTGGTAGTTATGAGCTTTCTTAGGTGTCAGGTTTATGGTGGTGGAGCCTCAGGTTGTGAGCTGCTCTTGTAAACTTGATTTCAAACCCTCTTTATCAATGAATTTAGAAGTTAAAAAAAAATAATTTAACTTGACTTTTACGCACTGGTTATGTTAAGGGAACAATAAATATTCCTAGTGAATATCAAAGGGACCCGAGTTCGAATCTGCACTATACCAGATTTCCACAACTCGTGGCCACCGGAGCTTTCACATTCTCTCTCCGGAAAATGGTTTACCATTTTTTTTTTACCAAAATTTTTTTTTCCTCTGCGTTTTTTATGTTCCGTTCGAGAATGCTAAAGTAGGATGAACTTTTGAACAAAGATTGATGTTGTAATGTTAAAAGCTAGGAGTGATAGAAATTAAGTTAGTTGTACAGGTAGGATCTATCATTCTTTTCAGTTTAGTCGATTTCTTTTTTTTTCCTTACTAGGTTGAGCTTAAAGGTTGAAACTTTACTCGTCCAAGTAGCACTATAACTTGCAAAAAAGCTGATAACTTTAGTGTTTCATAGCTCTGATTTTGCGAACCAATGATTGTTTGGTGTTGTTTTAGCTGATACAACTTTGAAAAAATTAGGTATTTTATCATGATTTCTATGAAGCTTGCTTGGCTTTGTAACTGTTTTGTTATATTGGTGAGATTTGTGCAGACCATACCAGTTAACCCGAAGCCGTTCTTGAACAATTTGACCGGAAAGACTGTTATCGTCAAGCTCAAATGGGGAATGGAATACAAAGGTATTATCTTTTTTTTAAAAAAAAACCATTATTATGAGAGTTGATATGATAACCAAAAGCTTTGTCTTTTAATGTTTCTTACATGAGTCTTATCTCTTTTTACAGGTTTCCTCGCCTCTGTTGACTCCTACATGAACTTGCAGGTACTTTCCTTTAGCGTTTTTATGTTCTGTTCGAGGATGCTAAAGTAGGATAATGTTTTGGCTTTGCAATTGAGTGATGGAAATCAATTCAGTTATACAGCTAGCTAGGCCTATCATTCTTTTCAATTTAGTAGTCATTTGAGTTTACCATACTGTTTTGCAGCTTGGAAACACTGGAGAATACATCGATGGACAGTTGACAGGGAACCTCGGAGAGATCTCGATCAGGTAATCTATAACCTCATTTGTCTNCACTCTCAAAGTTACCACTTACAAAATTGAAGTGACATTAATTGACGAGACTTGAGAATTGGACTTGGCTGTTAACTGAACGAACACACTTTCATCATCTTAGAACCTCTATTTTTTTTTTGAACAGCTACTTCATTAAAATATAAAAGATTACACCAAAGACAGAGTAATCGCAGGAGCAAGCAGAGCCCCTTTAGCAAGGCCATCCGCATCAGAGTTGTATGAGAAATGAAAACAAAAGAAATTACAGAGAACTCAAGAGACAATTGAAGGATATCATGGATGATCCCAAAGAGCTCTTTAAGAGGTTTCCTGTCGTTGATAGCTCTGACTAGAGTCTGAGCGTCCGAAAAAACTGATAGTGTGGTGTATCCCTTCTGTCTAGCTTAGAACCTCTTTGTTTTAATTTAGAGGCTTTTTTTCAAACAGTTGCAACAACGTTTTGTATGTCCGAGGTGTGCCAGAAGACGAAAAACTCGGAGACGCTGAACAAGACTAGCCTGTGCCGGTGGACTTAGAAATCGCCAGATCTTANGAACTAGACTAGCCTGTGCCGGTGGACTTAGAAATCGCCAGATCTTATTGTATTCTATGAGGATCTTAACCCAACTTGTGAGATTTCAGCTTTGCTGTTGCTCTTGTTTAATCTTTTTTTGATACCTTGAAACTAAAGAAAGCCACAAGCCGTTTAGATTTTTCATAAACCTAAATCATTGCCGGTTTTCTGTATCTAGGATGAAATGCATAANGTTTTTACTAGGTCAAGAAAAACTAGGCCCGTTGACATGAAATCAACCATACAAATTATAATCATGACATCATTACAGATGAATTCGTTTTTTTTTTCTTGAGGTTATATCTGTTCCAAGACGTTGTCTCAGACTCTCAGTATCTTGTATTCTCTGTCTCCAAACTGAGAAAAGCATGTTCGAAAAAACAAAAATATTTATTTCGGAAAAGAACCAAAGGAAAGGATCAATACAAAACCCCCATAGACAATAAAAATTGAAGAAAAACATGCAATTCTGA
>OVBX01004172.1:0-15164 GCA_900406325.1 Erucastrum elatum
AGGTACAGCCTTTTAAATTACTGGTGGACTCACCAGGATCATCACCTTTACCATCATCTGCGTCCTTTTCTTTGGAGAAGCGAACCGCCTTATCCCCCGCCTCCTTTTTAAGGAGTGTTTTCCCTCCAAACATTAAATGGAGGTGCATATCCATATCTATAACCGTTTGTTTATCTTGTGGAGCGGTCCGTTCGGGGCCTGAAGATACAATGGATGTCGTTTCGACTGTAATCCGAGGTGCGGAATGGGTATCAACGTCACACTTCAAAGTGACTATCTCTCAAGTTTTTGGCTTTGCTATGAATCTTGCTTCGACGCATTCGAGTTTTTCTCTGAATTCGCTGTCGTGTTATTTTAGAGGTTTCTCTATATCTATCGATTATGTTGTATCTTCATTTGCCTGTAGAGTTTGGTTAAACTCTATCTTTAATTGTAGTCCAAATGTTTGAGAAGTAATGAAAGTTGTGTTTCAAAAAAAAAAAAAAAAGAGATTCTTAACAAAAAGAAAAGGAGAGAGCGGCATGAAAATTTAGAAAAGGAATGAGATAAGAGAATGCTGTCACGAGAAAGATTGATTGTTGTTCGATTAGTGCAAGTGTTCCATCCATCACTAGAGACCTTTTTTTTTCTTGGGCCTTCTGGGACTTGATCATTCATTGTCGTGTGATAGTAGTACTATGAATATAACATGTCACTATGTCAGTAACCAACAGAAAAAAAGAAAACGATTGGTCCCATATTTTCAGATTTTCACCACCATACGGACAGTCTTGTCAAACAAATCAATACACGCCTCGAGTCTGTTATGTCCACAGAGATATTTGTACATCTGAATAGTTGAGAATGAAATGCCTCGATTACTCTTTAGTAGTGGGTCCATAAAATTTTAGTTGACTATTCGTTTATTTAATTTAATTTAAGTTTGATAACTAGGTCAATATGCTCAAAAATTCGTAAGATTGGTCGTTTATGTTTGTTTTGGTTTTCTTAGACATTTTGTTTTCTATATTGAAAACATGAAACCTTTTTCACTATTATATAGAATTCTTGACATGATATCAAATCTACAAACCCTATCCACTACATGGTTTGGCTCATCGATTCTAAGATTTATGTAGTCCGCATACGAGATCTCTTTCTTTTCCTATTATTTGACTTTAATTTTGATTTTCTTGAAACAATGATCGGTATAGAGACTGCCCTTATTTCTTCAATTGAAACCTCACTTTAGGCAACAATCAAGGGACACTGGAATAGAAAGCCCTATTTTTTTTGGGTTTGCGTATTAACAACACTTTCGTCTCGTGGTCGCTTGGATGAAACTGACGAATGATGAAAGCGTCTCGACTTTCATGACTGACATCGACGATGCTCATGAGCTTTGGACACACACATGTGCATAAACGTTTTGGTGTTAAAAACAGAAAACATAGCATTTTGAAGAAACCAATAATGTTGAAAACAAAAAATGTGTCAAGAGACTTATTATGATAGATTTCGTCATACTATATGAAATTTACTTTCCAGTAAACAGAAAATATGAATCGTGAAAGTGAGATAACACAAAAAGAACAAACAATCTCTCAAGTCTTGGTTGGCTCATTCGCCTCCTCCTCAGCTGCTTCTTCAGCATCTTCAATCTCGCTCGCTAACTTCACCAAATCTTCCACCAGAATTTTCCCATCTAAAGAGAGAAGAAAAACAAACCTTCAATTGAACAATCCGGAAAAAAAATCAAGTTGAGAAGTTAAGGCAATGAAAAGAGTTGTGACCTTTATCTTTAGAGAGATTTTGAATAAGCTCTTGAATTCCCTCTTTGCCCAATGTGTCCTTAAGGTACATCGCAGCCGATGCAACTTCATCTGGACTTACCTTTCCATCATAGTCTCTGTGTACAAACAAAATTGTTACTTATAAACTCTTGAGAAACAAATCTAAAGGATGATTTTTACACAGACCTGTCCAGAAGTCTCCAGCGGTTTCCAATCTTGTTATCGACATCATCTATTTCCTTTTCGAGTTTCTGGAGCATTGACTCAACCTAAAGATAGAAGAACATATGAAGATAAGAGATTTAATAAAAAATTCCATAATTTATGATAGATACAAAGAAATAAACTTTGTTGTTACCCTATCTAACAGTCTAGATGAAGTTTTATCAGCGATTGCTTTCTGCGCACTTCGGTCACTATCTTCTCGAGCAGCTAAGTAAGCTTTCCTAGCTTCTTCCTCATCATCTGTACCACCTTTCTCTACCATGCTGTTGTATAGATCTACCTATGTTTACATAATATAAGGAATATATAAATTTACTCGGAAGAAATTAAGATAAAAAAAAAATCAAGAAGGCAATGCAAATCAGATTTTTTACCTCCTTTTTAACTAGTTTGAGGAACTCTTCACGCTCCATGCTAACAGACTGGGATCCAAACAAGTCAAAAGAAACCATAAGCATTAACGGTGGTAGTACTAAATGAAAGGGTGATAAAAGTCTTCATACAGATGCGGAAGCTAAAACTGCCAATGCACGACTGAGCTCACAGAGCTGCTCATGTTTCTCAAGAGTTTTCGCTTTCACTTGTTCATTAGCATCTTTAGCTGTAGAAGCCAGCATCTCATCCAACGCTACATCTTTTTGGGCTGAAGCAGACTCTTTCATCTTTGCCATTTCCTCCTCTTCTTCATCCTCTTCCTCCTACATTCAAATTGAATCCCAAAGTAAGCAAGATTTAGAGTTTCCTGATAATATCTCAGTAACTTCACACATGCAAGAAAAAACTTCCTCAATCATGCTTTTACTTTGGTAGGAAAAGAAAAAAAGGAAGACCTTGATTAATTCTTCTTGCATTTCTAAGTATTCTAACTTCCTCTTCCTTTCTGATACAGAATCTTCTGATGACAGAGCTGTGACCCCAACTGTGTCCAGAACCTCGTCAGGCAGAGAAGAGAGAGTAGCTTGAACAGCCTCTTCTGGCTTGAGTTTCCCAGACATCGAGAAAGATCTGAAATACAATTGCGGGAATGTCGTTTTTAACTCTGTCGTATAGTATATATGTCTTATGAGTTTCAGGAATAGCTTACCTAGAGAGAATTAAGAGGGATGATGGAACGGAATGGTTGAGGGACAAATCCAGCCAGTCAATTAACTGCAAAAAAATTGTTTTGCAGATCAGAAATCACCTACCTAAATCTCTAGTTTAACTTCTAAAATAACACATGTACCAAACACAAGATCATTCTTCTTGTTCACAAAGAGTATCATCTGTTTATACCATTTCTAGAAAAGATTGCATGCTGAATAATATTTATAAGCGAGCTATTACCTGCTGTCTCATTTCTTCAACTGAACCTAACTGAAGCATTCCTCTGTATCTGCAAGCTTGGCGAAGTTCAGCTTCTGAGAGAGACTCCACACCCTCAGCTTTGATCAATTTATCATCCTTTTTAATCCTACAAAGTCCAAGGAATAGCATGGCCCAATGGTAAATGGTTATGTGGAAAAGAGAAAACAAATATAGATGCTCAGATATATTGATTCTCCCGTCTTGTATAGAAAATCGATGCCCACATAAGTCTTTCGATGTCACCCAAAAACTGAGAAATTGTTCTAGGACTCATTGCTAGACACTCGAGACAAGAAAAATGGCAGTATAAGCAGACTGTTGAACTTACTCCTGTAATCTTTTCCGAAGCATATAACGTAAGTATGCATCCGTTCCAAATGGGCTAATACCCATGTATTTGCACATATTTACCAATCGAGGCCTGCAGTTAAGAAGATTATATATAAACAAAACAAGCCAAGAGGAAGTAGTCAAGATATACAACTTTTACTAATGTGTAACCTGTTAATGTTATCCAATGTAAGCTCATCATTGAATAGTTTTGCAAAACCCAAAATCTCATCATTTGAAACACCAACTCCTCTTCTGACCTGTACAATTGATTAACGAAGGTATCAGTCCTTCTTGAAGAAACAGAAGGAACTCAACTGTACAAGATAACAAGAAAAGCGAACCTTGTTCATGAATCCGTCTAGATCTTCTGCTGTCTTTTTTATCTCACCACTGCGCGAAGTTTGGACTTCCTTTGCCATTTCTTTCACAGTATCTTGAAGAAACTTTGCATACTCCATCCTTGCATTCAGCCTTCTTTTCAGTGCTTCCTGATAAAGAAAAGTTCCAAGAATTTTTAGCATGTAACTTGACAAACAGGAAAAGGCTCTATCTTGAGAATGGAAGAGCCAAAACATTGTAAAAATGTGGAAAAGTAGCTCATGAAGTCTCTCGTGCTTGGTGTCAACCAGTCATGCAAAATCTTCCAGTCGGTAAGCAAAGAATTCTCACGACATATAAAGAACGGAGAGGGTTTTCTAACAATACCTCTTCTTTCATCTTGTCCTGGAAAGTTGACGGAAGCATGTTTGGAAACAGCTTAAGAGCTACCGGTAGCAAGAACTCCATGAAGGGGACAATAATGAAAACTGCAACCGGAACCAATCTAAAAATGTCGGCAGTGGTTCGAGTGAGTTGCTGTCGTTCCCTCCTCGACAGACCTTTCCCATTAGCAAGCTTAACAAGCAGTCTAACACTAATCCTGACATCAGCCCAGAGCAACTTTGTCCCCAGCCAGTAGTGTTGCAGCGTAGACTTAAACTCATCTTTCCAGTGCCGAAGCTTGTTGGCCCAGTCTTCCCTGCAGAACAGATCATACGTTAACAATAATAACAAGAAACTCCATCAAAATACAGCTCACAATAGCCACAGCCCTGACCTGCTCATGGACGCAATAGCTCTCAAAGCAGGACCAATCCCAAGAAGAAACGCCCTCACACGTTGCATAATGGACACATCAGACTTGTGTGATTCTTCCAATTTCTTCGCTTTAGCTTTGGCTTTAGCCAAACTCAGCCCCTCCACAGCTTCATCACACTCCTCCGGAGAGGCTTCTTTGCTTTGCTGTGAAGTAGTAATCTTCTCTCCCTTTTTCTCATCATCACGCTTGTTGGCAGTTGCCAGAGAAGACCACAAAGACTGTTGAACCGATCTATACCCCAACGGCAAGTAAGAAAACTCTAATTTCCCAACTCCTCCGTTACTAAAATTAGGAGACTGAAGCAATCGAAACCTCTCCAATGAAGTGGATGATTCTTTATTCTTGAGAAAAGAAGGTAAATTGGAATCAGGTTTTCCAGAATCAAAGCCCCTAATGCTCTCATATCCTTGACGCTCAACGCTTGAAAGGCATTGGATCGTGTTAAACTGTTCGCTTAGAGATTGAACTATGTACTTCCTTCTTCGGAGAAGCGCTCTTGAAGCCATTTTTTTAATTTATTTTGCAAGTAATGTTTTGAAGCTCTCTATACAGTATGAAACCACCAGCTACATACCATCAAAGCTCAGCTCTCTAAAATGTTATCTGCATAGTGATTGATTATACACAAAGATATCTCATTACATTTGATTAATCACAATAATTTCAATAACTCTAATCACTAAAAACCGCATTAGCATATGAGATCTTATTCTTACTCTGGGTAACGCATTTTACGAGAGCACTAAGTACGAATCGGAAACGTAATCGTTGAGAATAAAAACGGAAACTATACACAGAAGAATTGATTGATTGCGATGAGATTAAAGAGATGATGAGAGAAACGATTGATTCCGACTTACATATCTACAACGGTGCAGGAGGAAGAGGAAGGATCGATCAAACGCGAGAGAGAGAGAGAGGGAGAAAGTGGAGGAGGATAGTGCGAGCGTCAAATGGAATCGTCGTCACTCTGGAAGAAGAATGATTCAACGTGTTTCTGCTGATTTTGACCGTTTTGTTTCGGGTCGGGTTCAATCCGTAATTGCAAATACAAATATCTTCTACCCGGCTCCGGATCTCTTATGGGATGTTTCGTGAATATTCTTTTTCTTTTTGTTTTTTTTTTTTTTGAAATTGGCTTTCAATTAAAATGCAAAGAAAAAAGAAAATGTTTACAAGCCCATTAGACTTTAGTTAAATACAACCCATAGTTAAACTCATAGTTAGGAACTAGCTTTTAGGCCCATAAGTCCAAAGCCAAAAAAGAAATACGAAGTAGGCGGAGAAAACCAGAAGCCGATCAGTTCTCCCTTGATCAAGCCAGATGAAACCAAGCCTGCAGAAGTTGGGAAGAAAGTTTTGAGTTTGTTTCCCTGAGGCTTTGAGTTTTGTTCCTTATCTGAATATCGATGGTTTTGAAGAGTGATTCAACGGAGCGGAAGTTGTTGGAGTGAAGCCTTGCATTCCTCTCATGCCAAAGCCAGTAAATCGTGGACTGCCAGGCTAGGAGGGTGAGGAGTCGGAGAGGTTTTGATAGGCGCCCCGATGGGAGATTCCTTAACTGGAAGATAGTGTTTTGCCAAGATCGATTTGGGGTGATGCCACATCTCCTTTCGCTCAGTGTCCATAGATCAAAAGAAAAGTTACAGTCAAAATAGAGATGGTTTCTACTCTCAGAAGCAATGTTGCACAGCAGACAGAGTGGCGAAACAGACAAACCCCATTGAATCATGCGGTCTCTTGTAGGACATCTATCAAGAAGCACCAGCCAAGTATGAAAGTTGTGATGCGGAATCCCGTAAGAATGCCAAACCACATCAGACCAATCTTCTTCATTCACCGGCCCTCTAAGATAAGTGTATACCACACCAGTCGAGTAGGAGTTGGAGATCCTTCCCCCAATTTCCCATTCAAAGTAGTCAGATTCTGCTGTGAGATTGACTGTGGTCATGTGAATTTGAAGTTGGGTTTGTTTCTCTGACCTTGCAGGTGGAAGTCGCCACGAGCCATTCCTTTGAAGTGATGCCACTGTTGCAGTAAGAGGGATGCCAAGTCTCGAGCCCGCTAAGTTGAGATAAGTATCAATACTTCCAAAAGGCGACCAATTATCAAACCAGAACCGAGCAGATAACCCATTCTCCAGACGCAGCTTGATTAACGGGAATATCACATCCTTGAGCTTGAGAAGTTTATTTGCAAGCCAAGAGAAAGATGCTTTCGGTTTAGTTGTCCAGTAGTTGTGTATTGACCCTTTGAGAATTACCTCCTTGAACCATGCCACCCATATTGAACCAGACCTGAAGAACAGCAACCAAACCAATTTGAGGCAGCAAGCCTTGTTCCATGTAAGTAGATCCTTAACTCCTAGTCCTCCTTGCTTTTTAGTCAGAACAACCGTTTCCCAAGATACCCTGGCAATATTGTGACTTTCAATATCCCCTTTCCACAGGAATACGCTACACAGGGAATTAATGCGTTTTACACAAGCTTTGGGGAGTATGAAGGCTGAGCACCAGAAGGTAGTAATTCCTGCTATCACCGTTTTTATTAGCAATAATCTACCAGCAAAAGATAGGGACTTTACTGACCAGGAAGAGAATCTTTTTTTTATCTGGTGAATAAGAGGCTCGCAGGTGACCAGGTTCAACTTCCTTGAGTTGAGAGGCACCCCTAAGTAACGGATTGGAAGCTCCCCACAGATCATACCAGTGGAGGCCTGGATGGTGTCGATGACCTGAGAAGAGAGACCAGAAGCATAGAAACTAGTCTTCTGCATACTGATCGCAAGCCCTGATCTTTGCTCAAAGTCTTTAAGGACGTGCAGGACCTGTTGTACAGAGTCAATTGAGCCATCTATGAAGATGAGGAGATCGTCTGCGAAGGAAAGGTGAGTCATCTTCATCTTCTTGCAATTCACATGGTATTTGATCTTTTCCTGAGCAGCTGCAGCGTTTAGCATAAAAGAGAGACAGTTCATGGCTATTACAAAGAGATAGGGAGAGAGAGGATCTCCCTGTCGTAATCCTCTTTTCCCTTTGAAATATCCATTGACAGTACCGTTATAACCGACCATAAAACTCGTTTTGCAGACACAAGCCTTGAGCAGGGTAAGGAAATGACGTGGTAGATTTAGCGATTCCAGGCAGGTGAAGAGAAACTCCCAGGAGAGGGTGTCAAAAGCTTTGGCGATGTCTACTTTGATGGTAATTCTCGGAGAGCCCTTGTTTGTATGGTAGCCATGAACCAATTCTCCAGCTAGGACAGTATTTTCAACTAGTAGTCGGTCTTTCACAAATGCCGTTTGGCAAGGTAGGATTAGGTCTTGTAGGATGGGTTTTAACCTTGCGACCAACAACCTGGAGATTACCTTGTAGACTGTATTTAAACAGGAAATAGGCCTAAAATCTGAGATTTTTGTAGCACCAGGGAATTTAGGAACAAGGGATAGGATTGTTGAGTTGGTAGAAGTCGGTAGGAATCCAGTTAAAAAGAAGTTCTGAATTGAAGCAACCACCTCTGATCCAATAGTTTCCCAGCCTGCTTTGAAAAAACCAGAGGTTAATCCATCAGGCCCAGGAGCTTTATTTGGGTTTAACTTGAAGAATAAGGTTCTAATTGCTTCTGTACTTGGAACTGATATCAAGAGCTGTGATTGTTGCAAGGAACATCTGAATTGAATGAGCTCAGAGAACCACAGATGAGAGGACCACACAGCAGGCCTTGAGTAGTTCAACGGACCCAAGATTGATTGGAAGTGTGCCACAGCCAATTCACTCATTTCCAGCGGATCAGTAATCAAGATTCCAGAGGTAGACATGAACGAGCGGATTGCATTGTAGCTTTCCCTGACCTGACACATGCGGTGGAAGAAGGTAGTGTTGAAATCACCTTCAGTTAACCAGTTGATCCTTGATTTTTGCCTAAAAAAACTTTCTTCGATCAGTCTTAAGAATATCATTTTTTGGTGAAGATCACGCTCTTGTTGAAACAGAAGTGGCGTAGGGGTAAGAAGTGCTTGTACCTGCACAGATTGAAGCAAACTGTAAGTGTTAGTAACCCTCTCCTGAATGTTTGAGAAATTTTCTCTGTTTAAAGTTTTTAATTCACTCTTGATGTTTTTCAATTTCCAACAAAGCTGTGTCAGATCCGAACAAATGTTTCCGGCCTCAACCCACGCGCGTGAGATAACCTCCAGGAACTTTGGGTGTTTTGTGAGGTAGTTTTGGAATTTAAAAGGCTTGGTACCAGCTTTGGGGAGAGAGTAGGCTAGGTCAAGTAAGCAAGGCGAGTGGTCTGAGAAGAGGGGGGGAAGGAAAGAGACAAAGGCTTGGGGGTGAGAGGAGATGGTGGGGTGGTTTACAAGGAGACGGTCAAGCTTTTTTCCAATTGGAGACTCAGGTTGGTGGTTGGTCCAGGTATGAGAGGGTCCATTGAATCTTAGGTCAAAGACTCCACAGTGAGTAAAGCAATCTTGAAGTTGATACATGAGGTAATCAGGTGCAGCAACAGCAGGAGAAGAGTGCTCAGTAGGGTAGATAATCTGGTTGAAGTCTCCACCTATGATCCAATTACTATTATCAAGGTTTAGAGAGGCATGTAGCTGTATCAATTCCGCCCAGAGATCCACCCTTTCTTCACTTGTGTTAGCCGCATAAACAGAGGTAAAGTAGATTGGCTAATGTTTTGGTAAAGTAAGCAAACAAGTCATTGACTGACGACTCTGTTTTACAACCTGCAGTCTCATCGGGTCTTTCCATATGAGCACTATTCTTCCATCTTCATCAGAGGAATGATTTGAGACATAGTTCCAGGTGTTGCAGATTTTGGACATGATGGGAGCCAAAGAGAGTTCCTTGATATGAGTTTCTAACAGTGCACCAAAAAGAGGCTTATGGGTATAAAGCCAAGAAGAAAAAGGCCGATGCTTATCCGGATCATTTAGACCTCGGACGTTCCAAAAAAAGAGTTTAACACTCATTAGAAAATAGGGGTTGGGTCACCACCGTGAGAGATGGATTCCCGGTCATAACAAAAAATTTGGGGAGTTTGGTGGTTTGGTGAGGAAGGAAGGGTGGGTGGGGCTTTAGGAGAGACAGGGGGTGGGCTTTTTGAGAGGTTTGGTGGAGGAAATTCTGAATTAGCAGGGTTTATGGGGAGAAGGGCGAGGGCATTGGATGAAGGAAGAGGAGCAAAAGGGTTGGGTTTGGAGGATATGGGAGGGGAGAGGGTTGGAGAGGAGCGACTCCTTTTTAGTGAGGGTCTAGGGACAGTTGACGGGGACAAAAAGAGGCTGGTACTTACTTCTGAAAGGTTAGTTGCAGGTACATCAACTTGCATTGAGACAGTGGAGGGAGGGGTGAAGAAAGAGTCTTTTGTTTGGGTAGTTGATAGGGAGGAGAATTTGTTACCTAGGACAGGAACATATCTTTGAGTAGAGATTTTTGAGAAGGGCTTTTTACGGATGGTTTGTTTACGAGATGAGGGAGAAGGGGATGGTTGAGTATCTGAGTTAACTGGTTTTTTTCCTTGGGCCTTAGATTGATCAGCAGGGGGAGCGGGTGGAGGAGGAGGAGTGTAAGTGAGACAGTTTCTAACCACATGTCCTAACTCTTTGCAGTGGCTACAGGTCGGGGGAACCCAAGGGTAGTGAACCAAAACTTCCACTACTTCTCCACTGTCTCTTTCAAACTCCACAACAGATGGAAGCGGACGAGTGAGATCAACTTCAACCTTGACGTGGGACAAAGTTAAGCTCACCAGGTTCTTTGTGAAATCATCTGTTTCTTTTGGTTCTCCAATGAGACCTGCAACTAAACTCAAACCCTTCTGATGCCGCAGGTCTAAAGGGACGCCTGTCAAGTGAGCCCAAATTTTTATGGCTTTCAACGACGGGGTGGAGGCAGAGTGCGCTTCCGACCAAGGGGCTGTATGAAACATTGTGTCTCCTACATACCAGATACATTTATCTAAGATCTTCTGTCTTAAATAATCACAAGGAATCCTGACAATTGTTGACCGGGTGAGCGGGTTGTTGTAAATTTCAAGTCGCCTTCCTTTTCCCCACATATGTGTAAAAACGCTTTGGATTTGGTTGAAAGGAGGAGCTTTGCCGTTATAGTAGCAGACGATGAAATCCTTATGCAGGTTTGCTCCAATTTGGAACACCTCATCTGGAATACGCACTCTCGGTCGACCCGTTGCGGAGACAGTGAATGGAGCAAGCCGCTTAAGTGATTTATCTTCAGACGCTCTGATTCTCTCCACCAACGAAGGTACCGGAGAGGACTGACGGGGAGGGTCTGTGACGGAGGGATTAGGGTTAGATGCTGAAGGCTCAGTTGGGGTTGGAAGTAAAGGTTTGGAAAAGGCAAAGTTCGTTTGGATAGGGGAGGAGTTATGGGGATGAAGGACAGTGAGGTTTTCAGTTTGATTTTCCTGTTGAGTTTCTGCAACTGTTTCTGTAACAGTAGTGACTTCAAATCTAGCAGACACAATGTCTGTTGAATCAGTTTGGTTAGGTTGGGTTCTAGCAGAATTGATTCCTGAAGTACCAGTTGGCTGTTGTTCTTCATTGACAGCAGTAAAAGAAAGAGGGGGAGTTTGGGATCCATTCCTGCGTGAGGCTTTAGATCCAGTTACAGTAGCAGAGGAGAGAGGGGGAAATTGGACAGGGGACAGGTGGGAGTTTGGATCTGGGGGGTCAGGAGGGACAGGGATGGGAGGGGGAAGCTCACTGGAGGTGAACGCCGGAGGGTTTAGGTCGGAAACGATGCCGGGAGTCTTCCAGGCAGACTTCATTGGAGAACGTGCCAGAGAGAGATTGGCTCTTATGTTTTAGAACATATTTCTTCCTCGCGATAAATTATTAAAGGGATTCTTTTTCTTTTTGCTGATGATGAATAATTCCTTTTCTGTATTGTGAAAACTATACGGTCGACCGTATTACTGTATTAGTCCTTACTTTTGTGGTATACATGAATGAAAAAAGAGACAAATCTCAATTTATAGCACTGGAGATATTTTATTATGAAAACAGCAATCATAAAACAATACTACTTATTAAGATAATATTTATTAAGTTTCAAAAAAAAAAGAAAAGATAATATTTATTAGAACAAACTGTTTTAATAATCTTCACAATAAAAAAGATTTCTTATGAAGTTAAGGTAAATATTGTCTAACATAAAAAAAATATCGAAAATGGTTTTCCAAAAAAAAAATTAAGAAAACATTCATGAATTTGTGTGAAAACCTCTTAAGTTTGAGTTGCATAAATAAACATTTTTTGACAAAAGTTGCATAAAATAAACATACATTTTATAAATTTATTCTAGGAGTTTGTCTGAGTTTCGTGCATAATAATTATATATATTTGACTTTTAAAATATTTTTGATGTGTTTTGGTCTTTATTTGTTGTCGGACATATTTCTAACATTATAGTATTTTTCATTTTTGTTATTTATTATTTATGTTCGTTGTAGTTTATTAATATAAGCACATCATCATTCTTGAATGCGTCTAGCAATTTTCCCTTACATAGTGATTGAAATGAGACTAATGTGTCCTTTTTTTGTCATCTGATGGATTAATATTAGCTTGAGTAAGGTAGTACATAAAGCCATTAAAAGTGCTTTCCGGAGCCATAAGCTAGCATGGTGATAGGCACCATCAGCATGGTGATAGCATGGTGATAGCCATAAGCTAGCATGGTGATAGGCACCATCTGGAGGCAAAGTTTAATACATCCACTAAAACATATACTCATGGCTGGATCTGGGCAATGTCTCATGAAATATTTGCAACAGGCCCCTAAAATGTTTGAAAAAAATTACATAGACAGAAGTCTCCAAAAATATATTTTAGGCCCCCAAATCGGTAAATTTTTTTTTTTACATAAAACATGGTTACAGGCCCCAAAATCTCAGATCCGGCTCTGCATACACTAGACTAAAAGAAGAAGAGATGGTGATAAGGAGCATAAGGAGACAAGTGAAGAACTTCAAGAATGGAGAAGCTAAGCGTCTAATGGAAACTAATATGTCTATGATGTAATTTTATTTTGCGTGAGGAAATTATTATGTTCAGATTGGTTTATTTTCATTTGATTTAATTAAACGTGTATTCTCATTATTTTATCTTCCTATGGTTTAAATTGATATTCTTATACATCATGTTGTCTTGTGCTGATGTTGATTCTATGTTATAAAGGACGGTTGCCTGAATATCGTGTTATTCATATTTTTTTCCTTTAAATATCTTTGGGTAGTTTTTTAAATCCGTGATACGATTGCTTAGTTAATTTTTGGTGGTATTGGATTGTGGTTTTTGCAACAGTGAAATGAATGTATATAACCTACTTATAAGTATGTCAAACACATTTTCCTTATAATAAAACACTCTTTTTACGGCTCCTTATACAAATAACTTATGTAATTTATTCAACTATTTGTCTTTGCGATAATTTGGTGGTCTGTATTTTTTTTTCATTTTTTATATTACTTATTAGCATTGATTTTGACTCTTCAGATCGTTAATTCCATTTTTGTAGAGTTTCGAGTTCCTTAGTTTAGAACATATATATGCATTGCAACATGAGTCGTTTGCCTGAAACCGCTGAGCTCCTTTTTATTTATTTACATGTCAGTAGACAGTAGTTACAACCACATGATGTGTGTATATATATATATATATACAAAGAATTATTTACAATGATTACAAAGTACACAAACCCAAAATGTTTGTTAATAAATTACATATACTTTATGTACGACCAGTTTGATTTTATAGGTCTTGGTCAAGAAAAACGAATAGAGTCCGATCAGAGACATCCGTTGGGTGTAACCAAACCAAGTTGCTTACCGGAAGCATTGATGCAAGAAGTCATTGCTGCTCCACCGTGATAAGTTAGATTAATTGCCTGCATTCGTATCTGACTGCATGGGAATCGCTCGCTGCAATCCATCTTTATAGCAACTTTTGTGGCCGATGTTCCCATGATTCCACTGTATATTACATCGTTTATTTTGATTCCCGACTCCTGAATATTTTTTATTTTAACATTAGTCATTTATGTTTTAGAAAGTTAAAAAAAAACAATCCACACATGAATATTAAATCCATCATCTAGTTAGGT
Organism: Erucastrum elatum; assembly: GCA_900406325.1. Classification (NCBI taxonomy): domain Eukaryota; kingdom Viridiplantae; phylum Streptophyta; class Magnoliopsida; order Brassicales; family Brassicaceae; genus Erucastrum; species Erucastrum elatum. Next base: position 13,950 of record OVBX01004172.1, read on the forward strand.
TCTAAGATATGTAAATAAAATACAAAATGACTAAGAGCAATAAAGAACCAAACTTCGTTTTCTATTTTCAGAATAGGTACTAAAGAATTTTAAAAGATGATGGGTCATTTATCGAATGTGTTTTCCTGAATATCAACAGAGTCATGTTTATTTTTAGTAATATAAAAAATATGTTTGACAAAAAAAGTTTTTTAAAAAAATACATTAATTATTAACAAACTGTTATCGCATTTCTTTCTAGTCTTTTTTGCCAATTTTGGCTTTGAAGCAAGCAATATAAAAAAATGTTAAAGGAGAAATGACCTCAGCAGGGCAATAAGAATCGCCAGGACAATAGTTCTGGTCTATGAGGATAGGATATGAGACGTTGATCATACGGGCCCCTAAGAACCGAACCCTCTCCACGAATCCTTTGCTATGACGTGGCCACGACTTTATCCTTAGCCCATTGTCCGTTCCTACGAACACTGCCTTCTTCACTGTCACGTTTTCCACGCCTTGCTCCTCTAGCTCCTTCGCTAAGCTACCAATGCTGATAAAATAATATATGTGACACCAAGATAACTAGACCAGCAATACTTGTAATATATTACGTTAGGTGTTAATAGATATACCTGATTCCATGTCCAGGACCACAGGTGATTCCATCTACCATCAAGTTCTTTGTACCTGGCCCGATCGAGATACAGTCATCTCCAGTTTTGATAGAAGCATTTCTGACCTCGATGTCAGTCGATTTATCAATGTGAATTCCATCAGTGTTGGGGCTATCATTTGGTGCTATGATACGGATATCTTCGATCTTTACATTGTTGCAACGGTTAATTACTATGTGGAACAACTGGCTGTTCAATGACAATACACCTTTGATCTTGACGTTGTAAGAGTCCATGAATCTTATTGTCTGCGTTTGATATAAACAATCGAGTTTATGTACGGTCATGATTTTTTATTTGTGTTTGCATCTTCTTAATTATGTGTTTTTGATATTATGACCAATTGTTCTTCCAGATAACAACATAGTAAGAAAACAAAGACTATTAAACTAAAAATGGCCAATTTAAGAAACCTTAAAGAAAGACACTAATTTGGAGTTAAGATTTGTTTTTAGGGTTTAGGTAATTTAGATTTTAGGATTTAATTTATTACTTTGGGAAAATATATATATATATATATATATATATATATATATATTGGTATATGATATGGCATATA
>OVBX01004173.1:0-15164 GCA_900406325.1 Erucastrum elatum
AAACCTATCGGTATGAGATCAGAGGCTTCTAGAGGGTCAACGGTTGTCATCATGAATCATATCAACCTAGTTGAGATTCTAATGGATGTGGTATCAGTCTATTTCCTTATCTTCTTAAACTTTAACAAAGATTTGTAACATATACCTGAATTGTAATCTTCTTTGTCTTTACAGAATCAATGGTGTAGTGTGTTCTGCGGGATTGTATCGAGAGCATTGACGTTAGAAGTTCTCTCTACTGGCGTTGCTGGAAACTACAACGGGGCACTACAAGTGGTATGTGACTATTAAACGATTACCTGCCCACAAGTTATTATTCTAAATCATGGATATAAATTTTCTAGTGCTTCTCTTACTTTCTTTACAAATTATTGTTCTAAATGATGTATTACAATATTCCTTGTGTGTTCGGTATTTGAATTCTGATACGCGCAGATAACAGCAGAGTTCCAAGTCCCATCACCGCTTGTCCCGACACGTGAGAACTACTTTGTTAGGTACTGCAAGCAGCATAGCGACAGTACTTGGGCTGTTGTTGATGTCTCTTTGGACAGCTTACGACCGAGTCAGATCACTAGAAGCAGAAGAAGACCCTCTGGTTGTTTGATTCAAGAATTGCAGAATGGCTATTCCAAGGTAAATTTGAAAAGGTTTAATTGTTATTTTATCAAAGTGTGGTTGATAATATATAAAGAAAGTAATTGATGGGATGATTTTTTTTTGGTAATTTTTAAAGGTGACTTGGGTAGAACACACGGAGGTTGATGATATATCGGCTCATACCATGTATAAACCGTTGGTTAATACCGGTTTAGCTTTTGGTGCGAAACGTTGGGTGGCTACACTTGACCGCCAATGTGAGCGGCTCGCCAGCTCAATGGCCAGCAACATTCCAACCGGTGATCTTTCCGGTACGTATTATTATGAGGGTCACATAACTTGTATCATTGAATAATTTGAATTTATATCATTTCATAAATTCATGGATTAAAGCGAGATATATTATTTACTTATAGGTCCTTTTGTTTTGTGGTAATTATGAATAGTGATAACGAGTCCTGAGNNNAGGGAAGGAAAAGCATGCTGAAACTGGCGGAGAGGATGGTGATGAGCTTCTGTAGCGGAGTCGGAGCGTCGACTGCACACGCCTGGACGACACTGGCCGCTACAGGATCCGACGACGTTCGGGTCATGACTCGGAAGAGCATGGATGATCCGGGAAGGCCTCAGGGTATCGTCTTGAGCGCCGCTACTTCGTTTTGGATCCCAGTGGCACCTAAACGTGTGTTCGATTTTCTTAGAGATGAAAACTCTAGAAGCGAGGTAAAGAAAATAAAAACCCTTTTGTTTTTTATTTTTACTTCTTTTTCGAAAGTTCTTGAAGTCATGTTGGGTTTCTTTTTTTTTTTTTCATCATGTTGGGTTTCACAGTGGGATATACTTTCGAACGGAGGCTTGGTTGAAGAAATGGCTCATATCGCAAATGGTCGTGATCCTGGGAACTCTGTCTCCTTACTCCGAGTTAATGTAAGAATATTTCCAACGTTAGCTTTGAGGTTTTATGCTTTGTTTTTTTTTAACAAGCTTTTTGGTTTCGTTTTGTTCAGAGCTCGAACTCAGGACAGAGTAACATGTTGATCTTACAAGAAAGCTGTACGGACGCATCAGGATCGTATGTTATATACGCACCAGTTGACATGATGGCTATGAACGTCGTCCTGAGCGGTGGCGATCCAGACTACGTGGCTTTGTTACCGTCCGGGTTCGCTATACTACCTGATGGCTCTACAAGAGGAGGGAATGCTAGTGCTGGAGCTGAAGGAGAAGTGGTTACTTCCACAGCAAGTAATGGTGGTTCACTACTGACGGTAGCGTTTCAGATACTTGTTGACTCTGTTCCAACAGCTAAGCTCTCTTTAGGCTCGGTGGCTACAGTCAACAGTCTCATCAAATGCACCGTACAGAGGATCAAAGATGCCTTGGCATGTGACGGAGCTTGATTGAAGTTTTTCATGTAAGCAAATTTCGCTATATGTTTTCATTCAAAAAAAAAGAAGAAATTCACTATATGTTTATTATTCGGGTAGTCACATGTTCATGTGATCTACTAAAGTGGGATTAATAAATGTTTTGGTTTGTGTTTCTGCAGAAGTAAAAGAGAGGAGAAAGCAAAGGAAGGTGTAGGAGGTTTTTTTCCGTGGTGATATTTGTTTATTGTTTCAATAGTCTTTTGAGATTCTCCAAAGGAAGTCAAGAACGCACCTTCTTGCTTTTAATCTCATGTGGCCGGGCCAAAAAAGAGGCTTGAGAAAGAAAGGGTAAAAGAGGTTCGGGTATTGACTTCTGCTGGAAACCAGAAAAACGGTTTGTTGTGCTTCAGGCGGTTTTGGCGTTCTACGTTTTGCTTTGTAACTATTTTTATCTTCCACTAGTGGACAGCTTTAGCGTTTTGCGTCTTCTTTCAAAGTGTACGCTACTACTCCTTGTTATGATTAAGCCATTCAGTTACTGATATTATACAATACTATCGATGAAACTGTGTTTATTACTACTTTATTTTTTTGAAAGCAATGTTCAATTACAAATATATCTTGAACTAAATAATTTTCTGTCTTTCAACCAATAGCAATTCAAAAATGTAACAGTCAGTTAAAAAATTCTTGTTACATGAAATTTGTTATCATTAACTAAATACTATGTGCATCTGAAACAATAAATGCTCGAAATTCTAATAAAAGAAACACCAAAGTTAACAAAATCTGAAACTCAATTTGTTTGTACATTTACTGAAGATAACAATGGTTACCATGATGTACAATGGCTACAATGCTTTCAACTATGTACAATCATTTGTGAGACTTATGAGTAAGAAGCTGTGTTATGTATTGGGTATCAAACGGGCCTTGGGTCGACCTCCAAATCCAAGTAGGAAACTAAAGGAAAGCTCATATCTCTCTTAGTCGACTTAAACTCAAATCAAAGCCCTAACTCTGTTTTCGCGCAGGTTTATACCTCTCTCGTCTAGTCCTCGTCATTGTCACTGATGGAGGATCCCATGGAATCTTCTGGTGAAGAGGTAATGGGGTTTACCTCTGTCACCGAAATGGCTATTTATCCTCAGATTCTTACGACATTTAGTGGATTCTGATGTATGAGATTTAACTTAATTCAGAAACAAAGAGTGAAATGAACTTTTTGTTGTTGTTGTCCTTTTGTCTTATAAAGAACTTTGTGCAAGAGAGTCACAATCTGGTCGACTCTGTTGAATACGAGTTTGGTTGAACGGTTGATGGTAAGATAAACTCGGTTTTGTGGGTCTTAGAAAGACGTTTTATTAATCAGTGTGTGAAAGTGAACGAGATTACAAATGAACTCAGGAAAGAAAGAAAGGTCGGAGCTTTGTAAGAGACTCCGACGGAAACACTAAGTCAGGCGATAGGTTGTAAACCCTAGATCTTGCCGTCAGTGTCTTAGTGTCTATTTGCGGATCCTCTTCATGTTCCTCTATGTCGCCCTTTTATAGTCTTAGCTCGTCTCCCTTTCGTTTGCCCTAAAGTTGGTTCGCCCTAAAAGGTTGGCCCAATTCCACATCGACATGGGCTTTTTGGTCGAACGGGGCTTTATCGAGCCTAAGTCGAATTGATCGACCGGTTGAGAGATCGAACTCACTGTTCAAGTCTAGCAGACGTTCGATCTGCTAACCGGGTGCGTTTCATTTAGTTGTTGCTGATAATGGGCCGAATCCTGTTGTTCGATGGGCCTTGTAGAGGGANAACTGGTTCTGAGAATAACGGGATTGGCTTCGTTGCATTACGTTGGTTGCGCGCTTCCGACTCTCAATTTGCTTATCGGTCGATCGCTCGACCATTCGCCTGCGACTGCTGTTAGTTTTCTCGACGGGCGACGATCGTTCGATTCGAGGCCCTCAGCTTGTCAATCGATCGATCGGTCTTGCTGTAGTATAGCAGTGCGTAGAGACTTTCGCCTTGTAAAGGACTTCCGCCTTGCAGTTCATAGAGATCAGTCAGTTCGTAGGATGATTAATTAATCGATCGATCGTCTGTCGCTGCATCGCCACTCCTTACGATTGGTCGATCGATCGATTGCATCACAAGTTTTCTAGATCTGCTGTCGGCTGAAGTTCATCGTTCGATCGATCGTTGGATTGCTTTTGGTTGTCGTTGAAGTGACTTGATGTAACCGGACTGAAGTGACAGATTGCGCGGAGAACGATGCACCAATTTAGGCTTTAGCCCAACAATGAGACTGTTCACGAGGCCCGTTGTCTTTTTCCTATAAATAGGAGTCCCACTCTCTATTTCTTTAGTTCTCTTCCAAACCTAAAAAGGTATCCTCTCTCTCTTTTCTTTCTCTTATTTCGATTTTGCTATTTGTAGATCTTCTCTTCCTTTTTTTTTTGTTTTCCCGTTTTTCTCTCTTTTCTCCTTCTCTTCTTTTTAGAACAGAACAGTGGTTTTCCACATATGGACGAAATCATCGATTCGTCCGGTGAGGATCGATTGACGAAGCGTACGCCGCCGCGAAAGCTGTCGGAAGCCGAGAAAGGGAAGGGGATATCGATCGATCCAGATGTGCCGACGGATCGATCACAAGTCCCGAAACTTATGGCGTCGGCAATTAGGGTTAGACGGAGTAGGAAGGGTCCGATCGTTTGATCTCAAGAAATCTCGGAGGTCGATGGCGAGGGTGATGCCGCGGAAGGAGCCGAAGGTCGCGAGGTCTGTCTTGAGCTTGTTGAAGAAGCTTGTCAACGGATGACTCCTTTCCACCTTAAAAAGGGTGGAGCGATCGTACAACTTCGTACTCTTCCGTCGGAGAGCCTCTGTCCATTGGATTATGCGGGACAAGACTGGGGAGACGTCTTGCCGACGTGCTCTTCCTTTAGATCGGTACTATCGCTTATGAGAGTATTGAAAGCCTACGGTGTGACTTATGTGATACACAGGGTCGATCAACGCCCGTGGTCTGATCCGGTGGGTTATTGTTGTGTTTATGAATCTTTTTTTAAGGAGGATTCGAGGCTATGGTTCCCAATCCCTCGCTTGATTACCTCGTACTGCTCCCGTCGGGGTATTGCGCTTACGCAACTGATGGTTGGCGCGGTTAGGATAGTTGTAGCGCTTATGGTGATGACGGCCGAGATAGACGTCTCGATGTCCGATCGCCTGTTCGAAGAGCTGATGCAGATCCAGCCGCAGCCGAATGGTATCCTTACGGTTCAGATGAGATCTGGTCTCCACATATTGACGGGTCATCCCTCGCGCGCCAAGAAGGATTGGAATCGATTTTACTTCTATGTAAAGGCTGATGAGTTTGCCTTTGAGGAACTGTCGGACGATAACTCTCAAATCTTGTGGAGTCATCATCGTGGTAGATAGTCTATATTGTGTGATTTTTGTTATTTACTTGTATTAATCCACCTATTTGGTTCGTGTTTTTGCAGTTGATTAGGATGGCCGTTGGACAATCGATCGATCGTTTTTCTTCTCTTGTTTTGCAGGCCATCGCTCACAAGAACCGGCTCATACTTGAATACGAATTGGCTTTGCGAAGGATGGCAATAGATTTGGCAAAGGCTAAGGCAGCTCTCACGCTCAAAGATGCAACGATCGATGAGCTGAAAAAGAAAACGTCTAGCGCGAGCGCGGAGTTAGCTGCGGAACGACTTTGGTTCAGTCGGGAACGCAAATAAGCTTTTGAGACGGCCGGGGACCTCGAGGAAAGATTGGAGACTTCGCGGACGAAGGTTGCCCAGTTGGAAGAGGAGAAAACCAAAGAAGCTGAGAAGACAAGGAAGATGATCGACCAGATGAGGCAGATGCATCGTCGTGACCTGACGTCCGAGAGGGCTAGTATCACCGCTGCAGCAGAGACGCGTTTTGAGAAGTTTAGAAAGTACATGGACGACAGAGATAAGTATGAGGAAAAGCTTCTCTGTCATGGTCAGGCCGCTGGGACATTGATATCGATCGAGGCTATACAGAAGTGGGGGCTCCACGTTCCGAAAAAGCTGACGGACCTGCTGACTGTCAACGAGGCAAAGTACAAGAAGGAGATGGAGGGGGTTAGTGTTGAGACGATTACGAAGCAAGACCTCTCTCTACCGCCTTCGAATCCGCGGCCCCCTCAGAGTTTTGATCAGTTTGGTTCGAACTTGGAGGTTGTTGATCCAACTACTGCGGCTTCACTTCGATCTCCTGTTCTTGATGGTAGTTGCGATGCGACGGCATCGGATGCGAAGAAAGCGGGGACGCCAGCGACGGAGGGCGCCGAGGGTCAGTCACTGAAGGCCGACTGATATGCTTGTTGTATTATTATTTATCTCTCCTTCTTTTTTTTTGATGTGGACCTCTGGCCCCTTTTGTTGTGAGGTTTGCTTTTGACTTGAATGTCGGCTGGCTTTCTTGTTGTTGTATTACTACTCGTATCTTTTTCGTTGTGAACCTTTAAGTCTCTTTCGTCATTAGAATTCTTTCTGTATGAAAGTCGGCCGTTTTGATTATGCTATCAAATCCATGCGTTGTGCAGATCGAACGGCTTGCAGGTTCGACAAAGTGTTGGGCGTTTTGTGAGCTATACGATGCGCAGTCATTCGTTGTCCGAAAGTGATGTACGAGCGTTCGTATTGTGCTGTGGCGTCGCGTGTAACGACATTGTGATGTGAAGTCTTCCGAACTGATCGGAATTGACGTACAACCGTTCACATGACCCATCTGAAGATACTTGTTCTATTCGAACAGAGTATGGTGTTGGTTTGGGTTATAGCTGGACCTTGTGACAGGCTGCCCACGTACCCTCGGAAGGGATCAAGCCATTCGTAGTTCGGTTTGACCGAACGAAAGTTTAGTCATTTACTTGGATCGAAGCAAAAGTGACGAAAACCAGTTCGTTCGGCGTTGGGACATAAGTGACTTGATGTCATCCGTCAGCTTTTTTTTTTTNCGGAGGTTGGCGGCATTCCACTCCCTTGGTACTGGAACGCCGGTCGAAGTCTCCAGATGATAGACGCCTGGTTTGACGACCTTGATTATCTTGTAAGGGCCTTCCCAATTCGTCCCAAGTTTTCCTGCTCCTCGTTCTTTCGTATTTTCAAACACTTTGCGCAGCACCAAATCGTTTAGTTCCAACGGTCGAGCGCGAACTTTATTGTTGTAATAGGACTCAGCGAGGTGCTGGTAGTTCTGAATTCGGAGGAGCGCTCGGTCTCTTCTTTCTTCAATCGCGTTGAGGGCGTCGAGGAGCATTTCCTTGTTCAGTTGTTCATTTTCTGGCATCTTTGCTCGACGAAGGCTGGTTACGTTGACTTCGGCCGGTGCCATGGGTTTGACGCCATATGCGAGAGAGAATGGTGTCTGACTGGTTGCGCTTCGAAGGGTCGTTCGGTGAGACCAGAGCACTCCATCTAACTCGTCGGCCCAATGACCTTTTTTGAGGTCCATGCATTTCTTGATACCGTCAAGAATCGTTTTGTTGGTGGCTTCAGCTTGGCCATTGCACCGAGGGTAGTGAGGTGTCGCTATGTTTAGGCAAATTCTCCAACGTTCCAAGAAACTACTAAAGTCGTTCGATGTGAACTGAGAACCGTTGTCTGTGACGATTTCATAAGGAAGGCCATGTCTGCATATAATATTATTCCAAACGAAATTCTGGACTTCTTTGTCGGTGATATGAACGAAAGCTTTGGCTTCGACCCACTTTGTGAAGTAGTCTGTCATGATTAGAACGTAGCGACGCTGTCTGGAACTTGGCATTGGTCCGACGAGGTCCATTGGCCAACGCATGAACGGGTATGGAGCCGTCGTTGTTCGTAGAAATTTGCTCGGACTGTGTATATTCGACGCGTGTCGTTGGCATTTGTCGCACTTGCGCAAATGCTTCACAATCAGCGGTCATAGTTGGCTAGTAGAAACCTTGAACTTTGACTTTGAGAGCCAACGCTCGTCCACCGGAATGATTCCCCGCTGCTCCTTCATGAATTTCGGCCATAGCTAGCGACGCTTCTTTGTTCGCGAGACACGTTAACAGAACCTTTGCGGACGTCCAACGATGTAACTTTCCGTCGACAAGAACGTAGTTTGCGCTTTTGGTCTTCAACCGACGGGCTTCCCACTTGTTTTACGGGAGAGATCCATCGGATAGAAACTTGATAAAAGGAATACGCCAGTCGGATAGCGTATCATTGGGCCAATTACTTGAGTCGCTGACATCCATAGCTTCTGTCGGGTTGATCGTCGTTATGTAGTCGCTTTCGCTGTTTGACAAGGTGATGCTTGGTTTGTCGATTTGTTGGATCAGGATGGTTCGTTTGACCTGGTCGTGCAGATTGCTTCCCAGCGCCGCCAGAGCATCTGCACAAACGTTTTCGCCGCGAGGAATCCTTGTAAGCTGAAAAGTTTTGAACTCTTTGGCTAGGTTTTGCAAGACTTTGAGGTAAGCGTCCATTCGTTTGTTCTTGGCGTCGTAGTCACTGCTGAACTGGTTGGCAACCAACTGAGAGTCGCAGTATGCGTGAATATGCGGTGCTCGAACTGCTCGTGCTAGGCGTAATCCAGCGATGAGAGACTCATATTCAGCTTCGTTGTTGGACGCTTTGAATCCAAGTCGAAAGGATTGCTGGAGCAATTCGTCCGTCGGTGATTGAAGTTGAATGCCGACGCCGGAACCCTTATTTGAAGACGATCCGTCGACGTGTAGGATCCATGGTGCGTTTGGCGGCAGCAAATCTTGCTCGAGTTCCGGTGTGAGCTCGACGATAAAATCAGCTAACACTTGCGATTTCGCGGCTGGTCTGCTCTGAAAGTTGACGTCGTACTCGCTGAGTTCGATAGCCCATTTTGACAGTCTGCCCGAATCATTGGGGAGTTCTGCATTATGGTTCGCAGCGGTAGATTTGTCAAAACGACGATCGAATGAGACTGGAAGTAAGGACGAAGCTTCCGTGCTGAGGTTATGACTGCTAACGCCATCTTCTCGAGAGTCGAGTATCATGTTTCTGCATCGGTCATGCGTTGGCTGGTATAGAATACCGGCCTCTGCTCGCCCCGGTCGTCTTTGACGAGTACACTACTCACGGCTGCGTTGGAAATTGCGACGTAAAAGTACAACATGTCACCTTTGTCCGGTTTAGCCAGAACAGGTGGTGTTGTGAGATAGTGTTTCAGTCGTTCGAAAGCTTCTTCGCAGCGCTCGTCCCAAATAAACTTTTTGTTGCCACGTAACAGATCGTAGCAGGGGAGGCACTTATCAGTCGATCGCGAGATGAATCTATTCAATGCGGCAATACGACCAGTCAGACGTTGTACCTCGCGACTGTTCTTGGGGCTGGGAAGGTTCAGGATGGCGGTTATCTGCTTTGTATTTGCTTCGATCCCCCTTTGAGTTACTATGTATCCAAGGAACTCTCCAGAGGTGACGCCGAAAGCGCATTTCGCTGGGTTAAGTTTCATGCCGTACTTGTTGAGGGTGGAGAAGCAATCTCTGAGATGGTTCACATGATCGATCGTCCTTTGAGATTTCACCAACATGTCGTCGATGTACACTTCCATCGTTGCACCCAATTGCTCTGCAAACATTTTGTTGACGAGACGCTGGTAAGTTGCGCCGGCATTTTTAAGACCAAAAGGCATGACTTTGTAGCAGTAAATCCTGCGATCAGTGATGAAGGCCGTTTTCTCTCGATTGTCTGGGTGCATCATAATCTGGTTGTAGCCAGAGAAGGCGTCCATAAACGTCAGTAACTCGTTTCCGGCTGTTGACTCCACGAGTCGATCGATATGAGGGAGGGGAAAACTGTCTTTAGGACACGCCTTGTTGAGGTCAGTGAAGTCGACACAGACTCTCCCCTTGCCATTTTTCTTCTTGGCGACGACGGGGTTTTCCAGCCACTCGGGATATTTTACTTCCGTGATAGAACCCACATCGAGCAATCGGTCGACCTCTTCGTTGACGGCGTTCGATCGTTCGGGACCGAGCTTGCGTCGTTTTTGGCGGACGGGTTTAAATGTCGGGTCAACATTGAGCTCATGTGTGGTGACGTTGGGATCGATTCCTTTCATGTCGGCGGTGGACCAAGAGAAGGTAGAGACGTTACCCTGGAGAAAAGATACTATTGCATCTTTCATTTCTTCGGGAAGGCCTGCGCCGATACGGACTATTTTGGTCTGTTCGTCGTCGATGGTTACTTCGAGAATCTCTTCTTTGAAAGGACAGACTTGATGTGTTGGTTTGGAGAATTTGACGTTTTTGGCAACGTTTTCAGCGTAGACGCGTAAGCATATCGTACCGAGCACAGTTTCTTTCCATCTGTTGAAGCCTATCAACAATCGTGCGGAAGGTTTCATGTCGTCGAGCCTGATTCCCATCTTGACAAGTGTGCTTTTGAAGATGAGGTCGACAGAACTACCAGTGTCGATTAGAACCTTGGTGACTGTGCAGTCGCTGATTCCGATGTCGACAAGGACTGAGTCGTTGTGCGGCATGTGGACACCAACTGCATCTTCGGAAGAAAAGGTGATTTGGGGGCTAAGTTCGGGGTTGGTGGGCTAGTGTTTAGCTGTTACTGCCTTCCGCCGAAACTCCTTCACAGATCTGACGGAGTCATCGCAAGGTGGAGACCCTCCGATTATCACGTTCAGGTGGTGCGTTCGCCCTTGTCCCTTCTTCTCTGTTCGCACCATTCGCTCGGCTTTCAGAAAATCAAGATGCACGCGCAAATCCGAATTTTTTCGTTTGGGTGAAGCGAGCGGCTCTGATGCTGTTGCATAACGATCGGTTTTGCATCGCTTTAGTTTCTCGCGAAGATCCGAGATCTTGGAGTTGAGTTTGACTAAGAGATCGGTCGTCTCCGCCTCTTCAGACTCGCTGTCTGGTCGTAGCTCTTGTTTTGTTTCATATTGTTGGTGGGAGTGCCCCTTCCGCTTGAGGAAATGTCGAACGTCAGTGGCGTTGAGCTTTCGTACACAGCGACTTGTTTCAGCGGGCGCACCGTCGACTTCCATATGTGTGCTATCGCTGGAAGTGAGTCTTTCGGACGAATGCACAGACTTTTGAATGAGAGAATATCGCAAGTCGTCCTTTGGTTTTTCTACCGTGGACGGGCTTGGTGACGGATTGGTTCGGATCGTGAAGATCTTGCGCCGAGCATTTGGTTTCTCTTCTTCTGAACTCGAGTCGTCATCGCCATGCGATCGTTCTCCGTCTTCCGCCTGAGGGGAGTTTTCTTCTCTCTTCTCGTTGGACTTCTTCTTCTTATCCTTGCTTTTGCTCCAGCTTTTACCATTTTTGGCCGCCTTTGGCTTAGACTGTTCGCTCTTCTGGTGATCGTCGCTGGTTGATGCGAGCCATGCTTCGTAAAGGTGTATGCACTCCTTGGTGTTGTGACCTCTCATGTTATGATGCTCGCAGAACTTGTTTTTATCGTACGAGCTCTTGGAGTTGGTGGTAGCGCCTTTGCGTGATTGTGATTTTTTTTCCTCAGCATCACGCTCCCACATTTTCCAACCCGGCTCACGTACCGCAGCCGTTGCGCCCGATTGATCATCCTCGTTGACGGCATAAACGCCCCCTTTCCTCTTATAAGGAGCGTGCTGTCGTGGCTCCTGAGCGTCGAACGTCTTGGCTGCCGCTGCTTTTTGGGTCTGCTGCTGCTTCGCTTGGTGGGCTCGCCTATCCTCGTCCATCTTGACAAAGTTCTTCGAATCGTGCAGCGCGTCTTCGATGGTAATCGTTGGATTTTGGTAGAGGTAGTCACGGAACTTGGAGTTGATCCAAAGCGCATTGGTTAGCGCTTCGACGGTTGTGTGATCGGGAGCAGGGACTTGGGATAGTACCCCTTTGAACTTTTCCATGAAATCTTTGAGGCTTTCGATCGACGATTGGGATAGCTTCCATAGATCGGCCATGGAGGCTCTTTGGCGAGTCCACATGATGTAGTTTTTGAGGAAAGCTGCAGATAAGTCCTGGAAACTTTCGATCGATCCTTCTTTTAGGTTGGAGAACCATCCTAGAGCGGGTCCGGAGAGATTTTCGACGAAAAGTTGGCAAAGACCGGCGTCCCTTTCTCCGTCGGGAAAGTCGTTTCGACCCATAGCGATGTTAAAGGCCGTCATGTGATCCGTCGGATCTGTGTCTCCCCTGTACGGAGGGATGCAAAGTTTCTCCGCCTTTTTGATATTGACTTTCGTTATCTCCTCGGTAAACGGGTTGTGCTGGGTGGAGGCAAGGACGCGTACGAGCTCTGGTGCGGATGTTTTGACATGGTGGATTCTAGACTGAATGTCCTTCAACGAAAGTTGCAAATCGTCAATCTGACGACTGGTTAGAGATTCTGACCCGTCAGTTGTTTGGATAATCTCGCCGTTCGCAGGGTTCGTGCCATCTGCTGGTTTTTCAGCCCTGGGGGTAGGATTTGTGGTTGCGAACAACCTCCGTAGAGCGGTTTCTTCCTCGCCGTTTGCACCGTCTAGGGTTCCGAGGGCGGCAGAGATAGCAGCCAGGCGTTCGTTCGTAGCTCTGTTGGTTTCTTCTTGTTGAATGAAACGTGCCATGATGGCCTGCAGCATCTCGGGAACAGACGGGTTTGGGGCGACTGGCACGGCGGACGCTGGTGTGAAAGAAGCCGATACGGGCGGTCGCCGTCAGCGGGTGTGTCGTCGGGATTCATACTGACTTCGTAAACGTTACTTCGTAAGGCCCCACGGTGGGCGCCAAATGTTGAATACGAGTTTGGTTGAATGGTTGATGGTAAGATAAACTCGGTTTTGTGGGTCTTACGAAAACGTTTTATTAATCAGTGTGTGAAAATGAACGAGATTACAAATGAACTCAGGAAAGAAAGAATGGTCGGAGCTTTGTAAGAGACTCCGACGGAAACACTAAGTCAGGCGATAGGTTGTAAACCCTAGATCTTGCCGTCAGTGTCTTAGTGTCTGNTAGTGTCTTAGTGTCTATTTGCGGATCCTCTTCTTGTTCCTCTATGTCGCCCTTTTATAGTCTTAGCTCGTCTCCCTTTCGTTTGTCCTAAAGTTGGTTCTCCCTAAAAGCTTGGCCCAATTCCACATCGACATGGACTTTTTGGTCGAACGGGGCTTTATCGAGTTTAAGTCGAAACAATTGATCGACCGGTTGAGAGATCGAACTCACTGTTCAAGCCTAGCAAACGTTCGATCTGCTAACCGGGTGCATTTCATTTAGTTGTTGCTGTTAATGGGCCGAATCCTGTTGTTCGATGGACCTTGTTGAGGGATGCCGAATCCCTCTCCAACAGACTCATTGGACAAGCTTAGTGTAAGTGCTGGAACCTCTTCCTCCAACTTCAAGAAGAAGCCTGTCATAATCATTGTTGTTGGAATGGCTGGTACACATTGTTTTGACTTTAATAATATTCTTGAAAAAAAACTCACTATGTTTTTGATGTGAGATAATTTGTAATGCGTAAGCAGCGGGAAAACTAGCTTCCTCCATCGTTTAGTCTGCCACACCTTCGATTCAAACAAGCGTGGGTATGTGTTGAACCTTCACCCTGCTATTATGTCTCTTCCCTTCGGTGCCAACATCGATATAAGAGACACCGTCAAGTACAAGGAAGTCATGAAGCATTATAACTTTGGGCATGGTGGAATCATGACGTCACTCAACTTGTTTGCTACTAAATTCGACGAGGTAAACATGACTTTCATCACTCACGTTGGTGGTTCTCTCAGTTTTTTTTTTTTTTAAATATCGTTCTGTCTTTTGTTTTAGGTTGTCTCTGTGATTGAGAGACCTGCAGAGCAGCTTGATTATGTCCTTGTGGATACTCCTGGTCAGATTGAAATCTTTACATGGTCTGCTTCTGGTGCTATAATCACCGAAGCGTTTGCTTCAACCTTCCCAACTGTTGTCACCTATGTTGTTGATACTCCACGTTCCACTCGCCCAATCACTTTTATGAACAACATGCTCTACGCTTGTAGTATTTCTCTACAAGACCCGGTTGCCTCTTGTCTTCGCTTTCAACAAAATCGATGTCGCAGACCACAAGTTTGCCTTGGAGGTTATCCTTTTAAACAACTTATCACTTATCAGTATATTGTATCTTTAATCCTGTGGTAATTGATATGTGTTTATGCAGTGGATGGAAGATTTCGCGCGAGGTGTTTCAAGCGGCGATACAGTCTGATAACTCGTACACGTCAACCTTAGCTAACAGTCTCTCCCTTTCATTGTACGAGTTCTACCGGAACATAAGATCTGTTGGTGTTTCTGCAATCACTGGTGCTGGAATGGATGATTTCTTTAAAGCCATTGAAGCAAGTGCTGAGGAATACTTGGAAACTTACAAGTAATGTGATACACTCTTCTCTTTGACTACCATCTGTCAGCAAGTTCCATGCTTATGATTTGTGTTTTTTTTTCTTCAGGGCTGATCTTGACAAGAGAAAGGCGGAGAAGGTGCAGTTGGAAGAAGAGCGAAGGGAAAAGGAAATGAAGAAACTAAGAAAGGACATGGAGAGTTCTCAGGGAGGGACTGTGGTACTGAACACTGGTTTGAAAGATAGAGATGCACAGATAATATGATGGTAGAGGAGGAGGATGATGAGAACATTCAGATTGAAGAAGACAGTGATGATGCCATAGATGAGGATGATGAAGAGATGAATCCTTTCTAGGTATAAATTAAAAAAAAACTCAAACCTAGTTTACTTTTGCTTTAACTGGTTGTGTTTGTGTCACTGCCTTGTTTCCCAGTTGTGTAGTTAAACCAAGGAACTGAATCGCTTTGTGAGACATTGTCTAATAATGATCTAATAAATTAACTATAAACTTGAATTTCTGGAGATTTTGTACACAAATTGAGTTCATATATGCACAAAGAGATAAACACATAAATGTAAGTCGGACAAGGGAAAAAGACTAACAAAAACTTCCACATTATCCACAACCATAAACATCAAGAGTCAATAAATGTGCCCTTAACTTAAACTGTGCTGGGTGGAAGCTGAAGACTCAGTCTTGGTGGATTTCATCAAAAGGGGCAGGAGCAAACCTCACATCTTCTGGCCGTGCAATCACCACAGGCTCATCAGCGAAAAGGGCTTTGAGGAAAGATGGAGTTTTCAAGGGACGTCGATCTGTCATTCTTGGATACACAAAAGCCAAGAAGT
>OVBX01004175.1:0-15164 GCA_900406325.1 Erucastrum elatum
TAGGAATTTAAAAATTGAAAAATTACTTTTAATTATAGAAAAAGTATATGATAATTTTTTTCGTTTTTCAAATTACTTTTAAAAAAAGTTACTGTTTTTTAATCTTTACAAAATTTTTTTAAGAATAGTATATTTTCTTTATTATGAAAGTAGAAAAATAGGAAAATCAATGTTAAATATCGCACAAATTTATTTTGGTATATAAGTTTTGTAAAAAAAAAGATAATTNGATAATTACTATTTTTAAAAAATCTTTTTTAATTAATTTAGCTTCGTTACACATGTTGCAATCTTAAATAATAAAATTGACATGTGTCGCGATCGTGTTAATTAGTAACTTTGAAAACTAAGCTTTATATAATAAGATATAAGAACTATTAATATATTTAAGTAGCCTTAAAACTATTTTTAATACACAATAAAATAACAACTTACTATCATTTATTTTTATTTTTCTTTTTAAGCCCATTTAATAACAGGTTATATACCAAGGAAATTAGAGTTTAGGAAATTGGATTTGAGCCAAAAACAAAACTAGGGTTTTGTGATTTTGCTCTGGTATTGGACGATAGTTGATCCATGACTACACCACTTCCCGAAGACGTTATCATCGACATCTTAGCTCGTGTACCAAGATGTAACTATCCAAGACTTTCCCTCGTTTGCAAGCACTTCCGATCACTTATTGCATCGCCTGAGCTCTACGCTACACGATCATTGTTGGGATGCACAGAACTCTGTCTCTATGTTCTCCTTCACAGCATAGAAACAGGCGGAGATAATGGTTGGTATATTCTCCGACAAAAAAACAAAAATAATTCCCGCTTGGTCCGCTTCACTTCGCTTCCTGTTGCGAACCACTATGCCGCAATTGGCTCGAAGATATACGTGTTTGATAGAACTGAAGACGACAGTGTGACTACAAATGTGTTAAGCATCGACTGTAGATCTCACACGGTGCATCCTCTCCCGAGCATTAACGTAAGCGTGTATACTACAGTCGCTGACGTCACCAATGGGAAAATCTACGTACTTGGATATCGTAATACCAACTCGGAGAATCCGATGGTGGTGTTAAATACAGAAACAGAAACGTGGGATCCTGTGATGACAATACCAGGGAAGAGTATGTATTACACGTGGCCTCCTACTTGTGTGATGATGGGTGGTAAGATGTATCTGATATGTTCTGATGGCAGCAATGTTTATGACCCAAAGGAAAGTAGATGGGAAAAGGACGAGAAGCTGAATTTCTGGGCGAATGGGTGCGTCCTTGATGATGTGTTGTACTGCTATGATTTTTATGTGAACTCTTTAAGAACGTATGATCCAAAGCAAAGGCGCTGGGGAGTGGTGAAAGGTGTGGAACCACTGTTGGCTGAGGCGAAAACAAACGCACCATATTCATGGACTGGCATAGTTGGTCACGGTCGAAAGCTAGCTTTGTTTTTTTCTAAAGGAGAAGTGACAAGAGGGAGATGGGGTGTGGAGATTTCAGTGAAACAAGAGATATGGTGTGCGGAGATTTCACTGGAAAGACAAGAAGATGGAGAAGGGATTTGTGGTAGAGTTGAGTGGTGTAATCAGGTTATGGTTGCTGGAAATTTTATCGGTAGCAAATATGTTGCTGTTATGGTTTGATTCATGAACTCTCATGTAATCATGTTTGTATTTTTCGTTAGTAAAAAAATGCTACATTTGGTTCTCTGTTTCAGTTTTTGTTTTGAATATCCGTTTTATGTTACTGATTTAGGAGAATTTTTATTATTCTTGTTTTATGGTTTCGGAAATCTTATTTTGTTTGATACTATCTTCTAATGTAAAGAAAAGCTTTATTTTATTTTGAGCTTTTTTTTGTCAATGTTTTTTTTAACATTCTTTCAAAAAAAAAGAAATCTTATTTTGTTGCTACTTGGAGAAAAATATTTCAAAATTTTGAGATCGGAAATATCTACTTGGTAATGTGTTAATGTTTGTGATAGTATCCAAAGTGAATAAGACGTGCTAGTTAGCATAAGAACAAGATCAGTCCAACCGAGGAAACATCTGATAAGGTGTGTTAACTATAATGTATCAGATAAAAACAGATACCATCATACCAATTCAGGCAATTCTGTATACTAAAGGTGATGATGATACTTCTTCACACAGCCTTGCTAGCAACAAACATGGCAGTGTATCTGAACACCATGTTGTTTTACACTATTTATTTAAAACGTGGCGTTGTTTAATTCTTTGAAAACAGCAAGCAGTTAGAAAATCGCCGGGAGCTTTCTTTTTTTTTATCTGCGCTAGCTGCGGTTCTAGAAAGAAAGAGGCCGCCCACAGCTTCTCTTCATATGGCAGCAGTCTCGTTTCTACGATACTCTGTTCCTTCGCGGGTCTTCTCGTATCCGACCCGACTCATCCGGGTCACACCCGCTTTCGCAAGATTCTCTTCCTCCGCCGTCGCGTCTACTTCCTCCCTCTCCACCGATAAATGGGAATCGTATCGGAAGAAGAAAGTCGTCATTCGAATCGGGTACGTGGGTACCGATTACAGAGGCTTGCAGATTCAAAGAGACGACCCTTCTCTCAAAAGTAATAAAGTTTCAACCTTTATCTCTCTACGCATAGTTTTCACATTATAAAGTTTCAACCTTTATCACTAGACAGTGAACCTCAACTTAAACCCTTAAGTTCTTGTACTAGTTCCGACAAAACCCAATCGATATGTCTGATTAAAAGACCTTTTGTAATAATGTAGCTATTGAGGGGGAACTGGAGGTTGCTATATACAAGGCTGGTGGGATTCTAGATAGTAACTATGGTGATCTTCACAAGATTGGTTGGGCTAGAAGTAGCAGAACTGATAAAGGAGTACGCTTCTTTTTCGTTTCTCTCTCTCTCTTTCTCTGTTTTGTTTGACATTTTGATGATGATTTTTTAATTTGCATATGTGTGTGTGTGTGTTGGGTAGGTTCATTCTCTGGCAACCACAATATCATTGAAGATGGAGATACCTGAGACTGCGTGGAAGGATGATCCTCACGGCACTCTTCTTGCTAAATGCATTAGCAAACACCTTCCTGACAACATTAGAGTCTTCAGCGTTTTGCCCTCGCAGAGGTGAGTGGCAATGTGGAGTCTAATACTTTTCAAGAGTTGGAAAGATATGTATTGAAAAGCTTTGCTATCTTTGTAGGAGATTTGATCCACGAAGGGAGTGTACGCTTAGGATGTATTCTTACCTCCTTCCTGTTGATGTTATTGGGGTCAAGAATAGCTTTACTTCGGATGAGATTGACCATCACCTTTCTGATTTCAACGAGATCTTAAAACAGTTCGAGGTGAGAGAGAGGGATATGCATTGTTTCTTTAGTTTCAGAGACTTTCTTGTTACTGTTTTTGCTTCATTGGTACTGTCTTTTGTTTCTTTTGTAGGGTGACTATCCTTTCCATAACTATACACAACGGTCAAAGTACAGAAGGAAAGCGCAACAAAAGATAACACAAAGAAACGGACGCCCTCCAAAGAAACCAAAAACAATAGAAGCTTCAGAGTCAGAGCTTACAGAGGAAAACAACCGAGAAAATGAAGAAGAAAAAGTTGAAGTTGAAGGTGAAGAAGAAGAAGCAGATGGTGTAGAATCCAATGAAGATGTTGCTGATACTCAGGCCTACATTCGTGCAAAATGGCTACATGAGCCAGATGAATCGGATAAGCTGAGTGCAGCTCATTTCAGAAAAGTGTTCCGATGCAGTTGCGGAAAGCTGGAGAGTTCACTTGGCTTCGGCTTTGTTGACATCTCCATATGGGGAGAATCTTTCATGTTACATCAGATAAGGAAGATGATTGGAACAGCTGTCGCAGTGAAGAGAGAGCTGCTTCCAAGAGACATCATAAGATTATCTCTAAACAAGTTCACTAGAATAGTATTGCCTCTGGCTCCATCCGAAGTACTGATCCTGAGGGGGAACAGCTTCGAAGTGCCTAAAGCGCCCGGAAATTTCAGGAGGAGGCCGGAGATAAAAGCAATGGGAGAGTCAGAGGAAGTGGAGAGAGAAGTGGAGGAGTTTTACAGAGGGGTGATGGTTCCACAGGTGAGTAGATTCTTGGATTCAGAGGAAGCTCCGTGGAAGGAGTGGCTTGAGCATTTGGAGAGGAACGATGGTATGATCGATGAGCAGTTGGAAGATGTGAGAAGAGGTTGGGAGGAGTGGAAGGCAAAGCCGAGGATTGTTACGAGGAGGACAGAAGGTGATAAAGAGTTTGGTTCTGTTTCAGCAGCTGTTCATCAAGCTCTGCATTAGCCACATTTTTATATTTTAGACCAAAGTTATGTTGAGGATTGTTGTTTGATTTACAATTGGCTCTCACTGTTTCAACTTTCAAACCAATGTTAAATGATTTTTTCATACTTTGAGGATTGTACTTTATATTTACTGAGCCTTAATCGGTTCTATACTCACTTCATTACATATTCACCGGAACTGGTATAAGCACACAAATGACAAAAGAACCCGAATGCTTTGCGTGGCTTTTGCATAAAGTTTGCTTTCCGGAGTTTGTTCAAATTTACAAAATAGAAACAGAAGAATGGTACCTAAATGTAGGAGATTGTATCCAGACAGTTTGAACTTTGCTTTGGAGTGGAGTCTATTTCCGACAGAAGGAGACTACGAACTAGGGCTGGGATTTGGATATTTTGGTCGGTTATGGATAAATCGGCTATAGTGGATTGTAGTTTTTGTTATAACTTATTCATAGATTAGTTTAGTTTAAGTTGTCATTTTTATTGATTTTTGTAAAAACATTAAAGAAAGTACTTGTTGGTTATTTTTTTTTGATCAAAATACTTGTTGGTTATTTAGAGAAAAAAATTATATCAAAATTCATCAAATAAAATGTACGTCCCAGGTGAAAATTGTTTATATTTTTTTTGGTTGAGCTGCAAGGTCCCGATCAATTCTTTAAATATATTAGTTAATAGTTAATACGTTTTGTCTTTTTTTTTTTGAAAAATATATAGTTAATATGTTTGTCATTGTTTATGTATACGTTTCAGGTTACACCCTCCATATCTTAAGCTTTGACTAACTTGAACATATCACCTTAAAGAATCTGGTTTCAATATATAAAATGATTCCGTATCATTTGTCACAAAATGTGGCTAGATATCTTATGAACTTCAATGTATAATTAACCAAGGTTGTGTATCTAAATAAAGTAAGGAACACGGACCACACCTAAATGATCCGATGTGTACGCCTTGCCTAATGTTGACTCTTTTTATTGTCCTGAAACTGAGAGATAGAGACCTATTTCCCTGGCGTCATACTTGATGTCACGCATGCATCAGATTAGTCTTGTTTGTATCATTAAATACCAATATCACAATCAAGTAGGGAAGGAAGCAATGAGTAAATGTTGAGGATGACACCACCATGCACATGAAGACGCGTAACCTATTCACTGAATCTTTCTTGGTAGCTTGATTTGCTTTGTCATGTTTCTCTCAATCAAATTCTTTGTTTTGAAACCAACCCTTTGATGATTCAGCAGATCATCATTTTTAATTGTCGTTTTCAAGATCACTAAAATCGAATTTTCTGGAATATATTGGCTCTTCATACGGTAAGTTGGAGAACATACTTTTCTTTTTTCCTAAAAGTTGGACTATAATGGTCAAAACCTAAGCAATTATGACTAATTGGTGGAAAATATAGGAAATGTGTTTGATAAAAAAAATGTGTTGGTCGAGTGCAAATTAAAATAGAATACACTTACTAAACACATGATGTACCAATTAATCTTTTATTGCCGTAAAAGATGTTCATACAATGTTGGTCCTATTGAAGAACCTAAAGTTCTCTTGAGTATGGCTTCAAATGCCCAACATTATAAGTACTTACATCTTCAAATAAAAATACATTAGACTTTGTTCAAAATTGTGAGCCTATAGTTGGCCGGGCCTCCTCGGTGACCACGTAAGGTATCATTTATTGTATGTTGCTCCGTAGACTTAACCATTTAATCATCACACCAAAATCAAAATAGTGAGACATTTTCTATTTCTTGATTTTGAAAGTGAAGCATGTCTTTATTTTTAAAATATGTATCATTTTCCCTTCTAGCTTAAATGGACAAGGACAACTACATAAAATTACATTATCAAAAAAAGCTACATAAAATTAAATACTGGCTAATATGTTGTGTACCATTATGCAACTTTCACCTTTTTATAATCAAGAAGGGAGACCTTTCTACTAATTAACCAACTGATTTCCAAAGTAAATGTAATACCGTCAAATTCGAATAATTCACTCTCCAGTTTTTATTGATAAATTTATATATCTAGTACAATTTCAGTTGAACAAATGGAAGGGCAAATTCTTAATAAAAATATCAGATATTTTCTTAGTAAAAAATGATATCCGACCTCAGCAAACAAGTTAGAACTATGCACACATTTCCGTTTGAATTAGAGTTATAGCACGTTAGTAGTAGTAGTAGTAGTAGCAGTCTAGCAGTAATACAAATCACCAACCTAACTGCCACAAAACGAGTAACGCGTAAAATAAATTACTCTCGTAAAAAGTGTCGTACACTTCAATAATAGTGAATAAAAATGCTTCAAGGCATCTCTATATTATATACTATATAGGTATGAAGCTCGAATCTTAAATTCTGCGTAAACTATGCATGCATGTTTTGATCTCGACCATATATTGGTGTATGTGGTCTTCTTGTGGTTGAATACGTTCACGTCGTCCCTCTATCACACAATGTTTAAACTAACGTCTAATAATCACATAAGAATAGAAATATATGGACATAGAGTAATACAGATAATCTGACTTAGGTGAGAGTATATTAATTAACGCTGGGGTCCCATTAAAACTTTGTTCAATCAGAATTAAAATCACTTGAATAACAGCCGCATGATCAGGATTCTTGGACCCACGTTCGAACGAGCAGAACATCAACTACGCACCAACAGAATATTATGTTGGGATAATTAATTGGACTCACCCGAAATTTGCTATAGTCATCTTTTCTACTTCTATTGAAACAAAGTCGTGTAAAATTCTTCATCATTCATAAGTGATCATATCTACCCTAAATTCCAATCCAGCAAAATATTAAATTTGCTATCATACAAATTATATGATAAAAACGATCTTCATAGAAACTTGGATATTTACTTGTCCTTGTGTAATACATCTATCTATTTTTACTGCACATCTCTGCTGTACAAAAAGTTTACCTTCTCACCATCGGTATAACACAAAACGCATAACTATACAAAACAAAACTTCGTTTGGTACCCAAAAAAAAGTTGCGGTTCTTTGATGAAGTGATATCTTGCATGAATATGTTAGGTTGTGTTTTCTTCTTCTTCTAGGTTTTCTGCGAGTAGAACTTGCGGTTACGTAGATACAAAAAGGCTGCGAGAACGGCGGCTAAAGAACAGAGCATTCCCCAAAAGATCAAAGTGGTTTGAAAGCAATACATCCCATAACATTTTCCGTCAAATTGTGCGTCGAAGGCAGCGCCATCGCGGTAAACTTTAGCGGCAAACAATCCGAAAGCGAAAGAACCAATCGGAATGCTTACGACAACAATGTTGTGGTTAACTCCAAAGTGTTTTGTCCCGAAGAGCTCGGCAGTCATTGTCACGGAGAGAGAAGTCAATGCGCCACAGAACACACCGATCATCGCCGTGCTGATGTAGAGAGCGATGTCGGAGTCAATGAGGAGGAGCAAAAACGAAGCAACCATTGCTACCAGTGATACCGCCATAGAAACCACGCATGATGGCATGTACCTGTTCCTGTGATGAATACAAAAGAATAAATTTAGAATCATTTCAGATTATCCTATAACTGATTAGTTTTTTGATATTATTTTGAAATATTATTAAAAATGATTTTTTATAGAAACAATTTAACTATTTTGTATGCATTTCCAAAATTAAAATGACTTAGGTTATTATGTTTATTTTCTTAAATACTGCTAAATTCAGTAGAATAAAATAATTGCAAATATATTATATTTTGGGTGGACCCTGGAGCGGCTCAC
Organism: Erucastrum elatum; assembly: GCA_900406325.1. Lineage (NCBI taxonomy): Eukaryota > Viridiplantae > Streptophyta > Magnoliopsida > Brassicales > Brassicaceae > Erucastrum > Erucastrum elatum. The sequence goes on from OVBX01004175.1 coordinate 8,066, forward strand.
TCACTGACCGTCCTCCTATAAAGCCGGCAATGATGGTGATCGATTTGTGGGAGGTTGTTCATGAACTAGACCAAACGCAAATATGATGCAAGGAATGCACCGTATGTTATCATTGTATATACGTGTTAGGTCAACGTAGCTATATTATTAACGAATAATTGATTACGTGTTTTTAACTAGTACTTCCTAAAGGGTAAAAGGTAAGAAGTAAGTGAATTTACTTAGAAAAGAAGTAGTCGAGCAACGAAGGAAGCAAGCGGCCGAAAAACCCGAACGATGACGAGAGAGCGACCAAGGAACTGGTCGCGGCGCAGCCACGAGACTCAGCGATCTGACCAAGATTGTTCATAAACACCATCCCGACCGTTGGACCGAACAAATAAACTCCGAAATATAGCCAAAAATCGACTTTCTTCCATAGTTGTGTCCACTCAACCTCTTCTTTAACCCCAGGTATCGCCTTCTCATCAAACTCTTCTTCTTCTTCTTTCTTTTGATCTTCTTCAGTGGTAACTTCCAAGTCGTATACCTTTTGGTGGCTTCTTCTACAAGACACAAGCTCTTCGAGTGTAAATCCTGTTGGAATAGCAAGAGGAGCAAGAAGAAACAAAACAATCCCCACGAGTACTAAAACCGCTGGAGCTGGGAGAAGACTCGTAGCCACGGCGTAAATCCCCGTGGCTATAGTCACAGCGAACAGAAAGATGAAACCCACTTGAACATCCCGAGACGAATACGACGTCGTTTTGGCTTTTCTCATCAACATAGGAGCCGTTAAGGCACAACATACCAAAGGAACAAGAGAGTTGAGCAAAAGATAACCCGAAGCCGCTTCGCGTTGAGACGAATAAAAGAACGTGTGGACTATGTCGGTGTATATTTTCCCGCTCAAACCTTGATAACTTGCCGTGATCCCCACGGCTACTTGACGGTTCGCCGGAAAACTGTTGATGGCGACGATGTAGCAAGCCGTGTTGATCCAGCAGATACTGTTTCCGGCCAAGAAACTCAGCCCCCAGATCTGATAAAACGATAACTTGAACATTTTTTTGACGATGGAGAGATACTGAAGACCGTAGCCGGCGAAACCTAAGGAACCTCCGGCGAGAAGGACCAGAGGGAGAGGGAGGTGAACGGCGGCGATACCGGAGATAAAGCCTAGAACCTTTCCAGCGTCGGAAGCGAAAGAGAGGTAGTTGAGTTTAAACTGAGAGATTGAGAGAAACTCTTTGAGCTGTGAAGAGTAAGCAGGGAAGCTCAAGTTGGTGCCGTTGATAGATTGAAGCCAGAGAAGAGCGACGAGGCTAAACCACCGGAGGACATTTGGAGACATTGTTTCTTGAGAGAGTGCTTAAGGCGGCTGAAAAATAGAGATATTTTGAATACTTGGAAAGATCACTCACGTTGAGGGTATTTGTATATATAACTTATGAGGGATCAGGGATTTATATATTTAATGGGGATTTAGTATTTGTAATAATGAGAAGGAAGGTGTGGTTAGTTTTGTAACCAAGAAAAAAGAACAGGAGAGGAAATTGGAGCTAAGCTTAACTAATGTCTAATGCTTATGTTGCCTCTTTTAACTCTGTCAGTTTCTACTAGCGTGTGTGTACATTTTCTTACCAAATCTTCTCTTGTAAAATGTTAAGTGGGTTAATGACTATTCAACATTTGCAAAAACTATTTTTTTTTAAATCTCCTTTTATTAGAAGGTAGATATTTCTTTAGATAAATATAAAAAATAAATACTTTGAGTGATCATTTATAGTTAAAAATGAATGACAATAAGTAGTTATATGGAACATGAAAAATATGGACGGCAAATTTATGTAAACCACTTTAGATTTTTAATCTCTAAGAAATTATAAGATTTGAATTAACCAAATAATCATTTTAGACTTCTATTTATTTGAACTTTCTTATAGTCTAACAATCATCTATTGTTTAATAAATTTGTGAAAATAAAAATAAAATATCCATGACAGTAATCAGAGCCATCTCCGGTATACAAGGAAAAGTGAATAGTCTTCTGAGAAAATATTCAAGAACTACAAGATATTGTTGGCTTAACTAGAAAGAATTATGACCATTGTGTTACAGGTCCGGTTTCGAATGATCGTTATGACAAAACTAATCTTAAATGATATGATTTTGGATTTACTGAAATTACATGTTTTAGATCTGAATTTCCTGGTATTTTTTAAAAAAACATATATTAAAGAGTGTGAACCAAGTGAAAAACAAAAGTTAAGTGGGGAAAGAATTGAACGAAAATTAGGAGTAAACAACTTTTAGTATTTATGATTTGGTAACACTTTACAAGATTCAAAAAAAAGTAAAAGAAATATCTTGTGAAATTATGTTGAGTGTATGAATAGTCATGTCCTCGTTTTCTATCTTTCATCTTGTTTTATAAATCAAAATCATGTTTCCATTTATTCCGCTTGATTTGGCATTTATTGGCATACTCTAACGCATTTTTTTACTTCTACTTCTACGGATTTGGAACACACTATTATCCTTCAGATTCCTTTCCAACAAGTTGTTGGTTCATTCGGGATTGACATATGGTCTGAGCGTGTGGATCTGACCATGTTATTCAATTAGCAGCTCAGCTTCACTTCGTTCCTCTTTGCTCCGATTATGTCTTTAATTTTGTTTATAATGATTTTCTTCTTAGAAAATTTCAAGAATTAGTGCATTTTTGTAGAAATCCTAGCGTTTCGGTTTCTCTTTACTTTGATGTTTGTTAATTTTTTGTTTTCCTTCTAATGGCAAATGAAACATTTATTCAGTGGTTGGAATCTAAAATTCCGGAAGAGCGGTCATAGTGATCTCTGGTGCAAACTTCAGGGGTGATTGAGTTTAGATTCTCATAATCAGGTGAGAATTCTGTGAGAATTCGTCATAGTTTATGTTGTGTCGATGAATTGTATTTCAAATATTGCGGACTCAATTTAATAAAATGATGGATATATAACTAATGCAAGTAATAAAAACGAGACATCCACCCACACCATGAATTTGTTGAGATACATGCATGCTTGCTTTAATTTTTTTTTTTTCTTAGCTAGATGCTTGGTATTTATTATCCATGTTCACTTTCAGCCACTTTTTGAAAGAAAAAAAATAGCCAATTAGTCTCTCATTATATTAAAAGAAAGGAGAGTTAGAGAGATTGCTAATTAGATAGAAAGCATATCTAGGCAAAGCATTAGATATGGATCTTTTTTTTTCCATTAAACTAAATGTTTCAAGCCGGCATCTAACACTTCATGACCTTAAGAGAGAAATTTTACCTTTATGTGAGAATTCGATCATACCACTGTTTGATAACATAGTTAAAAGGAAGAAACAATGGATTCTAGAAAGATGGTTGAAAATACATCAAAGTCATTGCGTAATTACATTTTCCCTTACGTTGGAAATAAATATTAAAAACCATATTGCATGTCGACAATTGTAACTCTGTTTCGAACATAAACAAACACTAGTTTCAAGAAAAAAACATGAAGAAAAGTTAAACAACTTCTTCATGACATCATAATCCGTGTGGTGGCCAATCTCCAGGTCTTAATTTTTTTGTATATTTATGTTACTGTTTGTTACTATAGGCGGAAGTGCTTATGTTCAAGATTTCATACACATCAGTGAGCGTCGCAACCAAACAATCTCGCAAACATCGATTACAAAATGTAGTATTCAACTTCTATAGAAGACATTGATACAGTATGATGCTTTATAATTTTAAGAAATCAATGAATATCCGAGATACATTTAGTAGACATGCATAAACCTTCTAGTTTCTAAACAAGAGACATAATCCGCGTGTGTACAACCTTTGAGTTCTAGTGAGGAGTCCACAAAGCATTCTTTAATTTGGACGCTACTCAACATTTCTTTTCACCTAATATAGTACCTTTAAGATTGTTTGAGCATGTGGACTCAAGGAACTGATGAGAATTGCCTGAGCCGAGTAATCGTGAGATATGGGTCGGTGAGATGGTCTACATCATCTTTCTAAATTTCAGATTGGCTTCTCTACAAGGATAGACAAAGACTTGCAACCAAGTAAACTTGTTTCATCAAATTACTTGAGGACAATAAACAATCTCCAAATTTCTTATTCTATGCAATATGTCTAAAATACTAGCATATATATACCTTCCATTTTGGAGTACTCAAGAGCTCCTATACCCGATATATCTCTACAATTGTGAAATGTGGTAGTGTAAAAAGTAAATTGGGAAATACTAGCATATATATATATACTATTAAAACTTATAAATTATACTGGTCTGGTTTCTTTTTCGTTTTCATATAAAGTATTGAACTCCAACTATACAAAATTTATATTATAATAAAATAATAATGCACAAATTCTTTCTAAATTCAACATGATTGGAAAGACATACAACAAAACACGTATTGTGAATATATCTGCAGGGAATAAATATGACGCTATAATTCAACGCCTAAGATTCATAATTTATCTGTACTTTACACAATGGTAGGTTATATTCAACTACTATTTTATGAAAGTCTAACCCATTAATTAGTTCGGCGGCACAATTATTCAATTTCCTGATATTTAATAAAATTCACTAATTTACAATTGGCATATAAATATACAATAAAAATATATAATGTTCACAACTATTAAAATCGTGATCGATACTTTCATTCATTCACGTTTTATGATAAAAAGAGAAAATGCTAATTAACAAATAATGTCCTTGTTTCTCGGAAACGCACACCATGACAAAGGTTTATGATCGAAACCGACTTGCCCGTCATTGACCTACTGTCTTGCCTATTGTCACTTTGTCCTATATATAATTTCTACGTTGGAATCTATATAATATTAAGATAATGAAACTCTCATTGCAAGAGGTAGACGAATAAAGTATGAAGAAAGTACGAGAAAGAATGTTAAAAGACAGCAAAAAGTTGTCGATCGTTTTTAGCAAAAAAGAAAAAGTTGTTGATCGTTCGTTGATAGTTCCAACTGTTCATTCTTCATCAGATAATTGCCAATAATTTCAGATCGACACCAACTCCAGTTGCCAGTTCGGCTTATCTTCAAGTTCAACCCCTTTTGGAGACTAAACATTTGAAGCTTTAGTTATATGATCCTACAACCTATATGATGAAAGAAAATATAGGAACACAACTCCGCTAACTTTGTAAAAGAATTATTCGTACTCAAAGCTAGGGGTGGGCAAAATATCCGTAAATTTTAATTTGATTCGTTATTCGTTTCGATCCGATCCGAAAAACCCGGATATATGTATCTTTACAAATCGAAGTAAATACTAAAATTCAATATCCGTCAAAGAAGAAGCAAATCACAAATATTAAAATTTTGGAGAGCGGATATCCGATCTGATCCACTAATATATAAGTACATATATATCTTGATTATATTTAAAGTTCCAAATGTATAAAATTATATAATTATTATTCTGACATATGATTTGACAAATTTTATTCAAATTATTACTTATATAAAAGTAAATATAAAAGGAAGAAATACATTTTATGATACTTATAATTTTTTTCTTTAAGTTTTGTGTTATTATAATTGTTAACTAAGTTTAAAAGTTTTATAAAATATGTAGATTTTCTGATTCTTTTAATTTTTTATCTTATACATCATGTAAAAATATATTATACAAAAAAAATATTCATCGAATTTTTAAGATTATTTGTATTAATCAAAACAAATGAGATATCCGTAAGTATTCACAAATATCCGCAAATATCTATTTATTTTTCGGATATCCGTTCTCCGAAGTGAAACAAATACAAAAATTAGATATCCGTAGCAAACAAAGCAAATCACAAATACTTTCTAAAATCCGGATATCCGATCCGTGCCCAGGCCTACTCAAAACAGTAAATCCATGACGGCTTTATTGACCCCCATCGTGCCACCTTATTCCGTTCACATTTTCATCAGATATCAAGGAAAAACATTGACTACACAAGAAATACATAATCCATAACAAAATTGGCGAAAAAAGTGACGTTTCTCAAATATTTTATTCGCTAATTGGTTTTTTACCATGATATTTTCTTCTTAAGTTATTTTTAATTCTTAAGAATTTAGCATAATTCATAATTTCTGGCTGCAAATTAATATCTTTTCGCTTATTTGTCAAGACAAATCAGCATTTCATATAAAAATAAAATAAAAATCCAAAAATCGAAGACCATTGTAAAGCTACTGTTGACCAAGATCATTACCATATCAGCCCATGGCTTTCGTCACGGGCTTTGCTTTTGCCATGGTGAATAAGAGAGGGCTGTGGACATGAAGCTCAATACGGGTGTCACTAAAACGTGATATGGGACAAGGTGCATGCTTTGGTATAAATAATCTTTATCCTTATGTCAACCAATCCATATCTCCGAGATCGTTTTATAACAAAGAAAATCTTGAACGTTCGTAGATGATAGTGAAGGTTGAAAGACTAAAGATCCCTCCTTAAACGAAACGGATTGAAACCGTGAATTGTGTGAACAGATTATAGTAGTTGTATGTCAATTTCCGCTTATACTAAATCTGTTCTAGCTCAATCAAAATTTGAACACATCCATATAATTTTATGGGCCCGTTCAGCCCAGTATCGAATTCAGCAGAATTTCTTAGAACCAAACTAATCCAAAACCAAAATGAACCGAATCAAATGTAAGGGTTGGCAAAACAACGGAACCAAACTGAGACAACCCAAACCAACCGAACCGAAACTGATTCAAACGAAACCAAAGTCTATTTCAAACCATTCGGTTGAAGATTTTTCCAACCCGAATAGTTCGGTTATAAACCAACCGACCCGAAAAACCGATGTGTTTTTATAATTATCTAAATTAAATATATTAGTAATACCAATATAGCAAAATTCTAATACTAAACTACATATTTTTCATTTTTCATTCATTAACATATATTCTTCTAATCTAATATATAATCATCTAAATATTTGATTTTAAAAAAATAGAAAAAGTATATATTCTTATATATTTTTTATGACTTCTATACTATTATTTGAGAAGTGATTTGGCTTATGTGTCAACTTCTCCATATTTTTAGTTT
>OVBX01004176.1:0-15161 GCA_900406325.1 Erucastrum elatum
TGAGTTCATGGCTATCTTCCATCCAAGGTCCTTTAAATCCCTTGACTTGCTCTAACAAGTCAATCTTCCACATCTACTTTTAATCCGTGGAACTATGTGCATCTCCTTCGACTTTTTTTTTTCTGCAAAAATCACAAACACGCAAAGAAGAGAAGCATTTGAAGTTTTGTTAGCTATTGTAAAAAGAAGCTTTCACGCTTACAGACAAAAGAAATAAAAAAAAATCGAACAGAACCACACTTGAATTGAGTTCAGTCACTAACAAGACATGTCTGGTTAAAGTAACTGAACCGCATCAAAGTAATCTCGGTGAAGCATGACGGTGGTGGTGGCGACTCCGGTGAAGACGGATCTGAGAAGCAATGGTGGTGGTGACGAATAGGGGATGCGAGACATGGCGATGGTGGTGATGGTAACGAGCGATGGTGGTGTTGACATCGCGTCTTCTCCTTTCTCTACCATCTCTTCTGGAGGGCTGTTCTCGGAAGGCCAATCGCCTATCTCTCTCTCTTTTTTTTGAGACCTCCATCTCTCTCTCTTGAGAGAACACGCAGAAAATCATTGGAAAAAAGAGAACAAATCTCAAGCGTTGATTTGATACGATCTAACGGTGTCGAGGGTGATCCCCGCCAAACCAATCAAATATAAGGACGAAGATAGCTGGGAAATTTATTTTGCACCCTTGATTTAAAAACTAATCAATGGCTGAGAAAAAATACTACAAATTATCTTCTTTTTTATTTATAATTATTGTAAAATTATTTAACTTTGCATAATTTGATATCATAATTTAAAAAGGGCAATTGTCCATAATAGCACGTTTTGAAGTTTTTGTCTCCAAAATGACATTAAAAGGAGAAAGTCACATAAATGACATTCATTAATGGATAAAATGTCTCTACTACCCTCGCTTAATAATAAAGCTAACAAAAAAAACATGTTGTCTTCTCTCATCGTCTTCTCCCTTTACGACGGTAGAGACGTCGGAGACTAATCACACCGGAGACTAATCATCATCCATCGCGAGAATGATAGGCACATACATATTGATGACAGATTCATTGCCGAGACGAATCGAATTGAAATGAAGAGTTTAAAAGAACTCATATTCCCTCATAAACCCTCTGAACGGACTCGCCCAGCCTTCACTCAGCACGTGCATCCACAGCAGATCGATCGTCGTCAGCTTCTCTCTCGTCAAATCCGTCGCCTCGTGTTTCTTCTCCCTTTGCCAATCAGATGCTCAAATTGCGGCAAATGTTGCCCAAAGGTACTACCTTTATTATCAATCACAACATTCTCTCTATACAGTTTTGATTTGATTTGATCATGTGATGGTTATCAGAGATGTTCATCGTGAGGAACATCATGGAGCAAGCTGCCATCAGAGATGTTCAGGAAGCTAGCATCTACCGTGGTGGTGGATAAATAGCTAACACTTCTTATCAAATTTTGTTGCAGCTGGTGTTCAGATAGATGATAAAAAATGGCCGCTGTTATTTCTAATCACTCATATTGCTAATGAGATACCAGTCCATGCACAAAAGCTGCAGTATCTGGCATTCGCTAGTTAGTTAGGTAAGTCTTGCCTTTTTCAGTTTTCTATGAAATGTGTATAGTTTTCTGAATTGATGGGGGCTTGTGTTTTACTGCTGGCTTTCAGGGATTGTTTTGTGTCTGGTATTCAAGGTGATTGCAACCATGGTCTACTGGATCAAAGGCGGAGGTGAGCTTGACACTATACTATTATATTTTATCTTGTAAGGGTAATGAGTTCTGGTTGGATTTGGATGAAGTTGAACTGATGCTGTATTAAAAATATTAATGATAGGTGTAAAAATATTTTTCCTTGCCATGATATATACGTTGATGGGATACCCACTTTCTTATGTTGTATGGTACAGGCCTCTCTACCGAGCCATGAGGTAATGCTCATTTTAACTAGTTTTCTTCCAGTGGTTTTAGTACAGCTCTATATTAATAAGACAGTTTATATAATTGTTATACTTTTTACGATCTTTTAGGACTGACAGCACTTTGAAGTTTGGTTGATTTTTCTTTGCCTACTTGGTGAGTTCTGAAATTTTTTAATATCTAATTTTTTAATATCTAATTGTATGAAATTTTTTAATTTCAGGAAGGTATTTCAAACTTCCAGGATAGCTTTCCAGAAAATCTAATACTAGAAAATTTGAAAAAAAAAATTGGCTTGGTTACTCAGGACAACAACGCGATGTGAGATTCAATACACGTCATGCTAAGACTATGTATTTTAACTTTGATGTTGACTTGGACAAGTAAGAATTTTATAATGAATGATGACGATATTTTTTTCATTTAGGTTGTTATTAAAAAAATTTGGAAGTATTGAAGCATATTGATACCTTGGCTGGCTCATGAATTTGCTTATGACATTTCTTGTTGCTTGCTTGTTCTTGTGAAACTGTGTAGTTTTGTTAATTTCATGAAGACTTTGTGTAGTTTCAGGAAAGCTTTCCAGAACATTTCATATTAACATATTTACAAAACATTTTACTTGAAGCATTTAATTCATTGTTTACAAAACAAATAACGCATATCAAACAGAGGGCATGAAAATAGATTGAAGCATTTTCAGCAATTCTCTCAAGAAAGTGTTAAATGTGATATCATTATAAACACACACATGTTATCTCGGATAGATTTTGGCACTTTCAGGATGAGTTTCCAGAAAAATAAAATGAGTGTTTTCTTGCATAAGTTTGTTTTCAAAGAGAACCAAAAAAGTGTAAGGAATGTTAGACAATCTTTATTCAGGATGACTATCCTAAATTGGAACTTAATCTTCCAAAAAATAAATAAATCAAAATCTATAAGAAAATTCATTGGCTATAAAAATCACCAAAGAGAGTTCATTGTCTACATAATAAAGAACACATATCAAACAGAGAACATTAAAATAGAATAGTTTGGAGCATTTTCAATAATTCTATCAAGACGGTGTTAAATGTGGTATCATTATAAACACACACATGTTATCTCGGATAGTTTTGGCACTTTCAGGATGAGTTTCCAGAAAAGTAAAATGAGTATGTTTTCTTACATAAGTCTGTTTTCAAAGAGAATCATAAGCATGCAAAGAATGTTATAAAATCTTTGTTCAGGATGGCTATCCTAAATTGGAACTTAATCTTCCAAAAAAAAACATAATCAAATTCTACAAGAAAATTCATTGGCTATAGAAATCACAAAATAAAGTTCATTCTCTACAAAATAGAGGAGATATATCAAACAGAGAACATTAAAATAGAATAGCTTGAAGCAACTTCAGTAATTCTGTCAAGAACGTGTTAAATGTGGTATCATTATAAAACACATGTGTTATTTAGGAGAGCTTTTAGAAATTTCAGGATAGGCTTTCAGAAAAATAACTTATTAATCAGCTTCTTCTTCTTGCTTTTATTATTTCTTTCATCTTCTTCGTAGTTGAAGTCTCGGCATAAAACAAAGAAAAAGTAACTTATTAGTCAACCATACACTCATGAACTCATCCATTCTCAATCTAAATCATAGGGCTATACTTCAAGTCCTAGAAAACTATCAATAGTCTAAACATTTAAAAATGCCAACTAGGTGATTGAATTAGAGACACAAAAGAACTCAAAACTAGGTGATTAGAACACTAAGAAATAAGTATTCACCATTGCTTCCTTCTTCTTCTTCTTTGTTGTTCCCCTCTTTTGCATCCTCTGTAATTTTAGGAAGGGGTTCCTGAAAATTTTATATTTAATTAAAAATAAAAAAAAATGTTAGGGATGGGAAGTAAAATATTTAGGAAGGATTTCCTGAAATTTAATATTTAAAAGGAAAAATCTTAGGATATCAAGTGAAACATGTATATATTAACACACTTACATATATATCATATTTATGATAACAAGTAAAAAAGGTTTAGGAAGGTTACTAAAAAATTAATAATAAATTAAAAGAAAAAAATATAGGATAGCAAGTAATATGTTTAGGAAGGGCATCCAGAAAAGCTTAATTAAAAAAATAGGATACCAAATAAAATGTTTAGGAAGGGGTTCCTGAACATTTTATATTTAATTAAAAATAAAACAATGTTAGGGATAGGAAGTAAAATATTTAGGAAGGGTTTCCTGAAAATTTAATATTTAAAAGGGAAAATCTTAGGATAGCAAGTGAAACATGTATATTTTAATACACTTACATATATATCATATTTATGATAACAAGTAAAAAGGTTTAGGAAGGTTACTGAAAATTTTTAATTAAATTAAAAAGGAAAAATATATGATAGCAAGTAAAATGTTTAGGAAGGGCATCCTGAAAAGTTTATATTTAATTAAAAATAAAACAATTTTATGATAGCAAGTAAAACATTTAGGAAGGATTTCCTGAAATTTTAATATTTAAAAGGGAAAATCTTAGGATAGCAAGTGAAACATGTATACATTAACACACTTACAGATACATCATATTTATGTTAACAAGTAAAAAGGTTGAGGAAGGTTACTGAAAAATTTAATATTAAATTAAAAAGGAAAAATATAGGATAGCAAGTAAAATGTTTTGGAAGGGCATCCTGAAAATTTTATATTTAATAAAAAAAATAGGATACCAAATAAAATGTTTAGGAAGGGGTTCCTGAACATTTTATATTTAATTAAAAATAAAACAATGTTAGGGATAGGAAGTAAAATATTTAGGAAGGGTTTCCTGAAAATTTAATATTTAAAAGGGAAAATCTTAGGATAGCAAGTGAAACATGTATATTTTAATACACTTACATATATATCATATTTATGATAACAAGTAAAAAGGTTTAGGAAGGTTACTGAAAATTTTAATATTAAATTAAAAAGGAAAAATATATGGTAGCAAGTAAAATGTTTAGGAAGGGCATCCTGAAAAGTTTATATTTAACTAAAAATAAAACAATTTTATGATAGCAAGTAAAACATTTAGGAAGGGTTTCCTGAAATTTTAATATTTAAAAGGGAAAATCTTAGGATAGCAAGTGAAACATGTATACATTAACACACTTACAGATACATCATATTTATGTTAACAAGTAAAAAGGTTTAGGAAGGTTACTGAAAATTTTATTATTAAATTAAAAAGGAAAAATATAGGATAGCAAGTAAAATGTTTTGGAAGGGCATCCTGAAAATTTTATATTTAATTAAAAAAACAGGATAGCAAATAAAATGTTTAGGAAGGGGTCCCTGAAAAGTTTAAATTTAATTAAAAATAAAAAATGTTATGATAGCAAGTAAAATATTTAGGAAGGGTTTCCTAAAAAAATAACCTGAAAAAGAAAAAATATTAAGATAGCAAGTGACAAATGTATATATTAACAAACTTACATATATATCATATTTATGATAACAAGTAAAAAGGTTTAGGAAGGTTACCTGAAAAAAATAATATTAAACTAAAAATATATATAGGATAACAAGTAAAATGTTTAGGAAAAGCTTCCTGAAAATTTATATTTAATTAAAAGAAAAAAATAGGATAGCAAATAAAATGTTTAGGAAGGGGTTCCTGAATATTTTATATTTAATTAAAAATAAAACAATTTTATGATAGCAAGTAAAATATTTAGGAAGGGTTTCCTAAAAATTTAATATTTAAAAAGGAAATATGCTAGGATAGCAAGTGAAAAATGTATATATTAACAAACTTGTACATATATATATATATCATGTTATAATAGCAAGTAAAATATCTAGGAATTAATTCCTATAAAATTAATATTTACTTAAAATAAAAAAAATTAGGATAGCAAGTAAAATGTCTAGGAAAGGCTTCCAGAAAATTTATATTTACTTAAAAGATGTTATGATAGCAAGTAAAATATTTAGGAATAACTTGAAAAATAAAACAAGAAGAACCTGCTAATTTTGAATTGTTTTGGATGGTTTAGTGCATCCATTTTTCATGTATCTTGATTGTTGTTCAGGAAATAATCTGCTTCCTTTGTACCCAAAGTAAATCTTATCAACATTTTCTAAGATATTATTATAAAGCATATACGTTATCTACGATGTCCATAGAAGCTTTTTAAAGGCAAAGAATTGATTTCACATATGTTCCATAGAGTAATAATGATCACAAAGGAAAATTATTGCTTTTTTGGAGCTTATAAGGGTCTCTCATCGTTGTATATGCCATGTTGATACACTTCGTCTCCAAAAAGTTCCAGCAAGAAAGAAATATAACTTTAACAAAATAAAATTAGGCTCCAACATCTTCCTCAGGGTTGAGAAAAGATGATCAGCATGGAGAAGGTCATAAGTCCTTGGATAAGTGTTGAATGATTCACACCAGTTATGATAAATTTCAAACAAACCACGTTCATATATGACTGGAAGCGTATCAGGCACGTCCACAAGAACCACGTTCATCACCCATAGCTTCAGATCCTTCAATGCAGCAGTGAATCCTCCATAGACTGCCCTCATGTCCATCACGTTTCCCACGTTAGACCAATCTATCCCCATGCCATCAATGTATGACTTTGAGACAACAGTCTTCCACTTCTCTTGGTCCGCTGTGAAATCCTCTGGCGCAGGCTTTCCATAAACACCTTTCTAGGAGTCCAACCACTCAGGCGCTGTCTCAAGCCTTTCAGGCCACATGTTGGGCCATAATGCTCCACGCTTCAATGAGGCTTCTACCACTTTATGCATACATGGCTCAAGTGGAACATTCCTAAAAACAGTAAATCAAACATGTGAACATCAGATTGCATTTGCTTTACTAGTAAACTGAGTAAGAGTTTAAAGGCAGACTACTCTACCAGGACTCTAACACGAGCACAATGGATAAGGTCAAAAACTAACCAGCCTTAGTAAGGAACCAGAATTGAGAAATGAAGAAGATGACCAACCACATTTGAGAAGCTATCATGTCCACTGAACCAACATAATAAAAAAAATTATTTTGACAATTAGAAAGAGAATAAGAACATCTACAAGTCTAGCCAACTACGTTTTTCCACAAACAACATAGTGATGCTAGTTTGATACCTCAAAACTCAATTATGTTCAATAACGCTATTGAAGTCAATGAGATATGATGTAAATCCAAGTTATATGATGAAAAATTGATCCCCAAATCTGAAGATCCAGAATCTTCCCAGATCACTCTCGTCATTTAATTTGTTTATCTAGTAAATATTAATCACAGCAACAAATAAGAACTAGCTTTAACTATCTCGTCCGGTTAGCAAAGAAGACGGTAGAGTTCCGCTTTGCTGAAGGACTGCAAACCAAGTGCCGGTGGAGCTGACGACTATGGAGCTGATGACGGCAGAGATGATTGCAACGGAGCTGATGGCGGCGGAGCTGATGGCGGCGGAGCTGATGGCGGCGGAGTTGATGGCGGTAGAGCTGATAACAGTGAAGATGCGAGACAACATATTGTGCGAGATGAGAGACAACGAGATTAGGATTTTCTATTTTTTTTATTTATTATAACTAAAGAAGGGAAGAGGACATAAATGTAAATGACCTATTAAATGAATCCTATTTTTGTGACTTTGTGTCTTGAGTGTCATTTTGGGAATGAAAACTTGATTTTGGTCTATCCTGGTCATTTTCTCATTTAAAAATTTTAATCAGTATTTTTTATTTAAATTTTCAAATTGTGTGATTCATTAAAAATTAAGATTTTGTTTTTTATGTGATATAAGTCAATATGAAATATGCGGTTTGGAGTTTAGGGGTTGAATTTATATTATGAATATACTGATTATATTTAGTTTTTATATTTTGTATAACTTCGTAATTTAGTATAAAATAAGTGTTATAAATTTAAAATGTTATGATTTAATTCTTTTTTGTATATAGTTTGGAATATGATATAGAGTTTGGAGTATAAGTAGTACTATGAGTATATGTAGGGTTTTGTGTTATAATGTTTAAAGCTGAATATTTTTGTATGATATCTAATCTGAGTGTTTGAATTAAAATGTTTTAAGTTGAAGATTTATGTATAAAATGGAATTTAAGATATAATGTTTGATATATGTAGTTAGAGTTTAGAGCATGTTTAGGGTTTATGGCAAGTTTAGGGTTTAGAATTTAAGGTAAAACTGTTTTTTTGTTTTTTGGTTTTATTATTACTGTTGGATTTTCTTTTTATCATTTTACTTTTTTTGTTATTTTTAGATTTTATGATGAGATATTAAAATTTTAGAACTTACTCAAAATTTATTTATTAATTACTGCCTTAAAAATCATTAATAAATATAATTCACTCTAATAACACACACAAGTAAATCACTAAAAAATTAATGCAGATGTGATATAGTTTTCTATAGTTTTTTTCATTAAAAATTCAAAACACACAAAATAAATACATGAAAACATGAATTAAAAGTCTATATATGAAAACATGAACTAAAAGCATCAAGCTCTTCTCCTCACCACCATCAAGCTCATCCTTTAGCTTGGATAGCCAGAGTCAAGACAATTCTTTGAGCTTCTGTGTGCGAGATGTTCTTAATCAGATTTGAGATGATAATAACGTCAAAGACTTTATTATCTGCACCAGAATCTCCCTTTGATGATCTCTAAGACTTTACAACGTTGGATGCATACTTGTGCTGACTCATCTGAACAACACTCCCAGTCAACTTCTCAATGATCTTTCCCCTTTCATCAGGCTCTCCTCTCTACAGGACATTCTGTAAGAAAATCATCAAGCCAAGACTAAGAACAACATGAGAAACAAGGGATACACTGATCACCAAGTTAACCATACCTGAGTGACATAGTTCCCATACCTGATCATGAGCTAAAGAAAAAGCAGATTCCAAGATTTCACCAGACGCTAGGCTTGTCCAGAGCCATACGTTTTTGGCAGCAGCAATAAGGGGAGCTGAGGCGCTTGGAGGCTGAGCAAGAAGAATGGTGCACCTCCTCATGCTTAGCTGGCGAAGAGGATTGCATAAGTCCCTATCACCGGAGATGAGCATGAAGTTGGCTGGTGCAAGGTTGTCAACAGCCCACAGTAACATATCCACTAGTATCTTCTTGTCGCCTCGCATCTTTCACTCCTGTTACTACCACCCAAACAGCACAAAAAAAAGTTCAATCTTTCATGTTACACAATAAAAGAAACCTAAAAATTGAGATGCCATCACAGTTAAAAAAAAACTAAAATCATCATCGAAGTAACATAAACTCAATAACAAACACTCACAAGATCAAAAAAAAAAAAACTCTGAAAGAAGAAGCTAATACAATTTAAACCAATAGTAAAATTAGAGATCATGGATCATCATCAGGTTGTAAAGGGATGAAGAGATAGAAGAGTTTGAAGTAAGAGTATTTTTTGAAGTTTCAATTTTTATAAGCTGTATAGAATTTCTTAGGAAAGGACACAAACTCTTGTGTAATATGGTTTTTCTTTTTTGAATTCAATTTAACATTCAATTCAAAAAAAAAAAAAAAAAACCAAAGANCAAAGATCCAACTTTTAAGAAAGATGGACAAATAAAGTTGAGAACTTGGGAGAAATGAAACCTGCAGGAACATGATTAAGACCAACACCAGTAGAAGAGATCGCTTGCTGGACTGCAAAAGAAACCTTGTCCGAATCGACTAGGAACTGGCGAGAGAGAGACAGTCTAGTAATTCTCCTGTTCTTCACTATTGAAAAGATTCAACAATGGTGATAAAATGATTTTGAAGATTTACTGAATTTTATTCATGTTTTCTTAACTTGAAACGATTACAAGGGTTTGGTATTTATACACAAGAGTGAAATGTGAAAACCCTAATCCAGATGGCATCATCTTGATCGTTTCAGACATCAAGGGCTGAGAAGCGATTTGACAGCTTCAAGCCATTAACCTCGTTCGTACAAGCTTTCGTCATCTTCTTCTTCCGTCATCTTCTTCTTTAGTACGGTGCTTTTCAGACTCTTGTCGCTAGACCGTTCCGCGCTGGTTTCAAACATTGGGCCTGACTTTTCTTGTTGAGATTTGGGCTTTTCCTGATCGAGGCCCATCTGCTGCTTTCTCTTCTGATCAGTTACAGAAACGCCGTCATTTGATGCTCTGTTCTCAATATGCCCCCTCAAACTTGGTGTGGATGTTGCAGCGACACCAAGTTTGCAACGCAGAGAATCAAACGCCTTATACAGAAGAGGCTTGGTGAATATATCTGCCAGTTGTAGACATGCCGGAACGTGCTTCACAACCAGCATACGGAGAGCGACTCTTTCCCTCACATAGTGATAATCTAACTCGAAATGCTTAGTACGCTTGTGATAGGCAGGATTTACAGTAAGCTGCACTGCTGAGAGATTGTCGCAGTAAAGCTCAGGAGTGGCTCGGATTGGTACACCAATTTCCCAGAGAATCGAGCACATCCAGCTCAGTTCGGATGCAGCTTCAGAGAGATAGCGATATTCTGCTTCCATTGAACTTCGAGAAACAGTCGGCTGCTTTTTGGAAGACCAAGATATGAGATTTGATCCCAAAAACGTACAGAAACCGCCGGTGGACCTTCTGGTGTGATGGCATCCAGCCCAGTCACTATCGCTGTAGGATCGGAGAGTGAAATCAGTGTCTTTGGTGAGATTGATGCCGAAGTTGAGAGTACCTTTGACGTAGCGAAGTACTCTCTTGAGCAGCAAGAAATCAGACACAGTGGGCTCATGCATTTTCTGGCACACATAATTGACTGAGAACTGAAGATCTGGTCTTGTAAGAGTGAGGTATTGTAGTTTACCAGCTAAACTCCTGAATTACTTAGGGTTCTCAAACTTCTGATCTTGATGAGGTGTTTTACTCAGTTGCAGAGGTAGCGGAGTTCCTACTGATGAGCAATCTGTCATTCCTGCGACTGCCAAAAGATCTGTAGCGTATCGTTCTTGTGAAAGAAACAGGCCATTCTTGTGAAACTCTGCTTGTATCCCAAGGAAATAATGCATACGACCAAGATCCTTCATGCGAAACTTCCTTTTAAGCTCCTCTAGCAACTTTCCCAAGACCTCTGAGTTGTTTCCAGTAAGCAACATATCGTCCACATACAGCAAGAGAAGAATAATGTTCTTGCCTTGTGTGAAGATGAACAAAGATGGATCTTTAATGCAGCACTTAAAACCAAACTCAAGCAGGAACTTACTGAACTTATCAAACCATGCTCTAGGCGATTGCTTTAAACCATACAAAGCTTTGTGAAGCAAGCAAATATGATCAGGACGTGTCTTGTCTACAAAACCTGCAGGTTGCCTCATGTATACTGTCTCAGTGAGGTCTCCATGAAGAAAGGCATTAGCTACATCCATCTGCTTGATATCCCACTGAAAAACTGTGGCAATATGCAGCACCAATCTCACTGTGGGTTATTGACCACCATGATTAAGGATCCTTTGAACAGCAATCCTTTCAAGCTTTCATCGAATAAAGGATAAAAGGAGAAGTTTTTTTTTGGCTGAGAGATCGAAACCCAACAGAGAGAGAGGATCAAAACGTGGTGTGGTGGTGGTGGTGGTGGTGGGACGACGATCTTGACATTGTAAAGGAGGAAGAGGGTTCGTCAAAAGACAGAGAAGCTGGTTGGCGAAGAAACGGTAGAGATCATTGAGGTTGTCGCGAAAAGGAGGGTTGGGGAGTTTGAGGACGAGACAGAGGCTTCTCGTGCTGAGCTTCACTGATGAGAGACTCCACCCTGAGGTTTTGGTCTCTGTCTCCCAGTGAATGTCAAAGATCACTGCTCTGTTTGATTTCGAGATGGAGTCTTCTCTTATGAGGGAGAGGTCAGGGGACAGAAACAGAGGCTGGTCGATTTCTCGTAATGTGACAGAGGAGATAATTGTTTTTTTTTTGTGTGTGTGTGTATCAAAGCCTGGTTAAAAGGTTAATTAAAGTATTTTTGATTAAATTTTGAAATATTTAATATTTATGATAGCGTTTAATTTTTGATCTAAAATTGTAAGGCGTCTGTACTTAATAAATTAATGCGGCTAAGAAACATTATTTTTCTGCGATACTAAACATAGCGTTTTAAATTTACAAAAGCTATTAAAAAACCAGTGTTGATATACAATAGCAGAACTGCAATAAACACTATCTGATGCTATTAATACTCATACTAGGTGGTCGATGTGCGGATATAAAAATTATAATATCGATTGAGCTCATATGTGGGAGAAAGTAGAACAAGTGAGAGTTTTAATACTGAGACATGATTTGCGCAAATCTCCAGGATGCAGTAGGGATAACAACAATTCGTTACTTTTTCGGTTCGGTTGGTTTGTTTAGTTCGATTTTAATATTTTTTTTCAACTTCAGTAAACCATATTTAGTCTGGTTCGGTGTGGTTTATGTCAAATTCAGTTTATATTCGGTTCGGTTTGTTTTTGGAGCGGCTTAAGTAGGCTCTTTGTCGCTTCATTTTTTAAAAGGAAAATTATGTTTTAAAACATAAATTATGTACACATAAACTAAATTCAATATAAAACTGAAACAAAAACTAAAAAAGTCACAAAATGTATATAAGAATAAAAAATAAAAGTTAACTAAAGTAAAAAAAAATCAACATCATTAGTATGTTTTATTAAAAAGTTAATTATTTAAAAAACAAATGTAACAAAAATATACATGAGAGAGTGACGTATTAAAAAAATATGATAAAAATCTCATAGGTATCACAATCCCATAGAAACCTACCTGCAAAGAAAATGTGATAAATTTTTTAAATATAATCCATAAATAATATTAAATAAGAAGAACAATTCTCTTTTAAAAAAACTCATAGAAACCTGCAAAAAATTGTCAAATTTTGTTAGCAATTGTACAATATAAAATAATTTAATAGATTTTTAAATTTTATTAAGACTTACCTTACTATTAAATTTGCATATCGCTATTGAAACAGTCTAAGAAAATAGTTTGTAGTCAACTACAACTGGTCTTTCATCTGTGTTATTTATCTGTTAACAGAAAAAAAACAAACAAATGTAAGAATTTATAAATTTAAATTTTTATCGAATAAAAATAGACTAAGTTAGTATTGACATCCCTTAGGTGTCTTCTTTATATATACTTTACCTTCATTTTTCTTGTGTTATTAGGGGGATATTTTCATAATAAATTATGCTTATAAATATATTTTCATAATAAATAATAAAACAGTTCAAAGAAAGATATTAAAGTTATATTGTCATTAAATTTTTTACAATAAATCTTATTATATAAAGCTTAGTTTTCAAAGTTACTAATTAACACGATCGCAACACATGGCAATCTTATTATTTAAGACTGTGACATGTGTAAAAAAAAGGTTTCTCATAATGCTAATTTTCCTTTATTAAAATCCTAATTAAAAAAGTTAAAACAACATAATGCTAATTTTTCTTTACTAAAATCCTAATTAAAAAGTTAAAACAAAAAAATAATTTTATCTTATTATAAATCTTTTTAAAGTTATTATTAAAATAAAACGTTAAAAATAAAAATGTCAAAACGAAAAAAAAAGAAAACTTATTAAATAAACAAATTTTAATAATAAAACGATGTTTAACAATTTTAATTCAAATAAAACATTTTTTTCAAGACATTTGCTTCTTAGGCCAGCTCCATTGACATTGAATTCTTTTGGAAATGTGGAAGGAATAGACTTGTGGACATATATGAGTTTTAGGCTCCATTTATGTCTTTGTTTTATTTTGTTTGGTTTGTGTTCTTTGATTTTAGTTTCTATCGACACTATGAACTTTCTTCGAGTTAAAAAAATAATAATTTTAATTCAAATAAAACATTTTTTTTCAAAAAAGTCATAGTAATTTTAGTTTTAATTTTAACAAAACCAATTCCCAAAAAAAATTGTAATTATCCTTTTTAAAATATAAACCTAAAAAATAGAAAAGACAATTTTATGCTAATTTATCCTTTATAAAATTTTTTTTTAATTATTTTTAAAATTAAAGTATTTTTTAATAATAAAAATGTCCAAACGAAAAAAGAACTTATTAAAATAAAACAATTTACCAAAAATTTCATAGTATTTTTAATTTTACCAAAAACTATTTCAAAACTGAATTGTGATTATCCTTTTTAAAAGATAAACCTAAAAAATGGAAAAGACTATTTTATGTTAATTGTCCTTTATAATAAAGAAAAGATAAGTGTATAAAAATTCCTTTTTAAAATATTTCTACTCTCATAGTGCTATTTTCCTTTATTCAAATCTAATTAAAAATGTCATAACGAAAAAACATAAATATTAGATAGTAATTATCCTTTTAAAAAAAATTATAAAAAAAAGTCAAAGACTGATTAGTGTTAATTTTTCTTTATAAAAATAGTAATAGTAATCAAAAAGATCATAACCCAAGAGGAACTATGATTATTCACATTATATATATAGAACTAAGTTCTTTCATATTTTATCACCAAGTAAAATTCAATATTCTTTTCTTCTTATAAAGATATGGTTGATCGTGATCATGCTTCTGAGTTCTGTCTGTTTTTTTTTGATCGATTCTTATAAAGTTGCACGGGTTTGATATTTTTTAATTATAAAAATGTTTTTTTATCGATTAGTTGCACATGTTTAATCGAAACTTCTGAGTTCTGTTTTTCTTTTAATCGAAACTTATGAGTTCTGTCACATAGCAATACGTGTATGTTATTGACACCACACCTTAACATCGTTGTCATAAAAACATCTTTGTCACATAGCAATACATATTAATTTCTTATTATAATTTCTTATTATAATTTCTTATGTGTGTTTGTCCTAATTATAATTTTCTAACTAAATTGTAATTTATTTTGTTACCAGGAGTTATCAAGAAACAATAGCTTCAGCAAATTATTCGTAGTACCGTAGTTTGTCTTACTAGAAAGTGGGAAGCAATACATTTAACTAAGAACAAAGAGTTTATAGCAATAAATTTTCTACTACTCGATGAAAAGGTAATTTTTTATTTTTAAAAAAGCTCTTATATACTTTTATTATTATTAAGTATATAATTTGTTTATTATATAGGAAAATACCATTAGAGGGTTCATCATTCTCTTATTGAAAAGTTTAGAGATGGATTACGCGAATGAGCAATTATTGAAATCTGCAGATTGCAATAAAACCTAAAAAATCTCAGATCATAAATTTCAGATAAGATTGAAAGAGAGA
>OVBX01004177.1:0-15161 GCA_900406325.1 Erucastrum elatum
ATATATATATATATATATATATATATATATATATATATATATATATTAAAAACTTTAAAGAAGAACCCCTATTCGGGGTGTTCTGACTTTTGAACTAGACATCTGAAGTCCACAGCTGGCAAGAGGTCCAAAAACTTCTCGTTATGATATTTTCTTGATTTGTGAGCTTCTATATTCAAGTGAAGACGAGGAGAGTGTTTGCGCTTGGCATCCTCATCGTTCTGTCGTTAGAATCGGTTTGATCTCCAAGCGAAGTAATTTCTGGTTCGGGCTACTTTCATCGATAATTTTGATTTTATAAACCTAAGGCTATAAACATGTTGTCGAAAGGCCCATAAAACCCATTAGAGAGATATTTTTATTTTCTAGTACATTTTTGAGTTACAAAAAAAACATTTAGAGCATGTGGGTTTTAAAATTGGTCCTAACATTCTACATATATACACAAAGGATTCATGATCGTATGCATGTGATAGCTGTCTCATGTTTCCTTTTGATCTAGCCGTCTTCTAAGCCTTCTTCTTGCTAACAAGAGTTGGAGTCACAGAGAGCACACCGATGAGAAATAGAGTGGCCATCGAGCTGAAATCATAGAGATCTCCCAATGATTGTAGCGCTCCAAGAGCTATCCCATCCTGTGCCACAAAACCAAACACATTCACATATACTCACTGAAACCGTAAGATGATAACAAGGAAGATGTCAGAAATGAACATACCCGGACAGTGACAAATGCAGCAGGAATCAGGCCGATGAATGTAGCGAGGAAGAAGATATGGTAAGGAACATCAACAATTGGAGAAGCAACATTGATGAAAGTGTTGGGCAATGTTGGTGTTAGTTTCAAGAACAACTTATGTTAGTGCAAAGATGACACCACAAATAGTACTGCAGAAAGTAAATCAAGAGAGACAATACACAAGCACACCAAATAGTTTTATTAGAAATGTCTTGTAAACTCTATTACAAGCTATGCTTAATCAGCTTTACACGTCTAGTGTTACACCCTAACACACGCCATTGAACAATTTCTAAGCTACCCGCTTTGTGTCTCTCAATCGTCAAGTACTTCAGCCCCTGCTTCAGTACGACCCAAAACACCTCCAAGAACTTCTCTCTCTTTCTATAAGATCAGCCTCTGTGTCTTTGTCTCTCTACAGACGACCACATAGCTATCTTATACTAACTCCACGTTCTCGAAACCCTAGTCTCCAAGGAACCACAATATGGACATCTTCCATATCAATAAGTGCAACTTTTCTTTTTTTGGAATGCACTTATTCCTCTTCCTTTAAGTCATAAACTTGCTCCTCAAGTTTATTCATCTTTCTATTTATCCAAGATACTTCCTTGCTCTTCAAGTCCACACGACTCCAGCTCAGCATCTCGACTCCACATGGTCTTCACCACTCAACACGACGTCTGTCTCAGCAACTACGTCAACGACTGCTTCAGGACAGACATCTTACAAACAATCTCCCCCTTTTAGCTTTGTGTGCCGATCAAGAACAACCTTTTTATGGTTCAAAATCAGGTTCCCCACTTGAAAACTTCCACGCTAGATGTGCTCTTCTCCCCCACGAGATGTGCACCACACCATGCTTTTCACCCCCATGAGACAAGCATCATCTATTTCAGGACGTCCATCATTATGCTCTTCTCCCCCATGAGATGTGCACTCCTTGAACCAGAACATCACCATTCCATTCTCCCCCTGCTTGATTGCACACTAAGCTAAAGCAGATGCTTAGATGTCAAGCCTTACAGACACACCAGTCTGCTACTGCATCACGTTCTGACGCATTTGTCGAGCTACCTCTCGACCCACTTCTGTTGAGGACCAGGCTTCCTTCATGCGTCGTCTCCTTGACCATGAGCCTCTTCTCAACCCCACCGAATGCCCTATGTACTCGTTGCTATAGCCTTGGAGTGATTTTGCTATCACCCCCTTGAAGATCCTCTCGCATCACTTCCTGACGCACTTCGATCTCTTCTCCTTTGTGTCACAATCAACTCCGTGTTCTGACTCCTCACTTGATGCTTCTTGATCTTCCTCAAGACCACTCCTACCATAGCTGCATCCATCTTCTGATGTTTCTTCCTTGACCTCATCAAGTAAGCCACTCTTTGCTATAAACACCTCTTCAGCCCTCTTGGGTTTAGTGAACGTCTTGTTCACCCTCTTGGTCATGTTTCTGCTCTTCTCACGAGCAAAACACTCCATCTTCTTGTGTCCAACCTTCCCACAGAACCAGCATCACATCCGATGTTGCTTCTTCTTTGGCCTGACACAGTTACTGATGCACCGATCAGTCTCCTTCTTTGTATCTGCTGCACAACCATGCTTCAGAAACCCCTGCCTGACCTTCATGTTGTTGCACTGATGTACCATCTTCGGCTTGTTGCTCACAACCACGCGCTGTAGCACTTCCTGTTGTACTCCTTGTCTTACTTCCCGACGTACTTCATGACAAGCTCCTTTGACTCCACCTTTCGATGTGCTCCCCTGCACAAATCGTGACAGCCCATTCTGTACTCTCTTAATACTCTCAACTCCTCGATATCCCAGACCCCAGTTCACTTTAGCTGGCTGTCTCATCGAAAGTATCTTATCCAACTCGTTGGATCCACCGTTGAGCATCCTAATATGTTTGTGATTCTCAGCCAAATCACGTTCCAGCATCCTTGCTCTCTCTCGTTCACCAATGGCAACATCCCTCAACTTGCTAACCTCCTGCTCCAGAGACTCATTTTTCTCTTTTACAGCAACAAGTTCCTCACGAAGTTCCTCAAGCAGCTCGTTCTACTTCTGAGCAACATCCTCCAATCTCAGATTCTGGTCCTTGATCCTCAACCACTTGTTAAGCAGCACGTGATACTCCTCATCATCTGTGTTGAGATCTGAATCATAAGATTCAAAAGATCCCTCCTTGCGTGCACCAAACGCAACCATATTCTTCAACACCTTTTCATCTTCTTCAGACTCTGACTCATCAGACGACTGCAATGAAACTCCTTTTCCCTTTTTTGAGTTTAGACATTCATGCCTTGTGTGTCCAACACCTCTGCACTCAGAGCACTTGAGCTCCTTTCGTTGTGTAACAGGACAATTAGCCTTTACATGACCAACCCTATCACACTCGTAGCACTTGAGACCCTCTCTTCTTCTGCTACTGTCACGATCACCTCCCTGATGACCAAACTGATCTCTCCCACCTAAGAAATTAATCCTCTTACCAAAATTTCTAGCCAACATGCACATGGCATCTTCAAGCTCCTAAATTGTCTTTGCATCCTTGTCAACCACAAGGGCTATACTCCCTAGCGTACCTCCTGATGCAGACACCGAGCCACTGTCTTCCGCCTTCAGCATACTCACAACCTTGTCAAACTTGAGCTCATCCGTGTTTGCAGTCATATTCAGGACCGCCTTTTGAGCTCCAAACTTTGCTGGAAGACAGCGTAGCAACTTCTTCACCAACTTCTTCTCCTTGTACTTCTTTCCAAGTACACATGCTTCATGCATCATAACACTGAGTTTGACACTAAAGCTTGGCACCGTATCACTGTCTGACCACTTGAGGTTCTCAAACTGCAAACCAAGATGATCCAGACGTATCCTCTTGACACTATCATCTCCTTCAAACGAATTCAGCAGGATCTCCACGCCTCTTTAGCTGAAGTACTCCCCTGAATCAGCTAAAACTGCTCCACTTCAACAACTCCAAAAATCGCCGACAACGCCTTTGCATTAAACTTTGCTATATTGCGCTCTGCCTCTGTCCAATCCACCTTTGGCTTGGGCTTCTTCTCACCTGCTGTGACTATGGTAGGCTCCTCCCAACCAGTCTCCACAGCTGTCCACGCATCTTCATTGATTCCTCGAATCATCTGCTTCATGCGAGCCTTCCAATGACCATACCGCCTTCAACATGATTGCCTTATGCACATAAACAACCGTGTCCATCTTCACTTCAGGATCACTCGAAACTAGTCGTTAACTCTATCGAGCCCCGCTCTGATACCACTTGTTAGTGCAAAGATGACACCACAAACAGTATTGCAGAAAGTAAATCAAGAGAGACAATACACAAGCACACCAAATTGCTTTATTACAAATCACCTTGTAAACCATATTACAAGCTATACTTAATCAGCTTTACACGTCTAGTGTTACACCCTAACACACGCCCCTGAACAATTCCTAAGCTACCCGCTTTGTGTCTCTCAACCGTCAAGTACTTCAGCCTCTGCTTCAGTACGACCCAAAACACCTCCAAGAGCTTCTCTCTCTTTCTATAAGATCAGCCTCTGTGTCTCTGTCTCTTTACAGACGATCACATAGCTATCTTATACTAACTCCACGTTCCCGAAACCCTAGTCTTCAAGGAACCACAATATGGACATCTTCCATATCAATAAGTGCAACTTTCATTTTCTTGGAATGCACTTATTCATCTTCCTTTAAATCATAAACTTGTTCCTCAAGTTTATTCCTCTTTCCATTTATCCAAGATACTTCTTTGCTCTTCAAGTCCACACGACTCCAGCTCAGCATCTCGACTCCACATGGTCTTCACCACTCAACACGACGTCTGCCTCAGCAACTACGTCAACGACTGCTTCAGGACGGACATCTTACATCAACAACTTATAGTTCAGTAACAATTCTTTCCTTCTCGCAACCTTAAAAAGCAAAACACTCTTTGAGGATTTTGTTTTTAGCATATAGGCCTACTGAAATTAACCGAAGTAAACTAAACAAAAAAAATTGGTTTTTGGTTCAGGTTAGGTCAAAAGTTCGGTTCGTATTAAATCTGATTTTACTTTTAATGAGTTTTTAGATGATGGTAAGGGAATTATAGATTTTGATGTGATTTTTGTTAAAGTACTCTAGAATTTTAGTTAAAACATTGAGATTTAGATTTTTGTTTTTATAATTAAAAAACTTTTTTTTAAACACTCTAAAAACACTTAAAACTCTAAAATCTCCAACTTAAATTTTATTCAATAACAATTGATTTTATTGTTTTTTTTATAAAATGACGAATTCAATAAGATTTGAAAGTGTTTTTTTAAATCGACATTTGAATCACAGTTGATTTATTATTTAAATGCAAATTAATACAAACTCATAGTTCTATAGGAAAAAATTGGTTATCACATCAATAATTAGTTAGTTCGGTTTTCACATATTTTCTATAAAAAGATTATAACCAAATTATATTTGATTTATAACAAACCAAACCAAAATCATAACCAAAATTAAAACTGATGAAGTAGTCAAACTAACCAAATGCAACCAAAATTAACCAATTTAAACTATAATCTCATGGAAAATCTGGTTGAGTTTGATATATCTTATAAACACGAACTAACCAATTAATGAACCGAGTTTATTTCGGTCCAGTTCGATAAAATTTTGTGACTAACCATATAAACCAGAGTCGCAAACCTAATTGTTCGCATGGAAAATAAGGACAAAAACGATTTTGTCTTTTCTTGTTTTTTTTTTTATTTATTTCCAAACCTGATCTTGGAAGAAGACGAGATTGTCGGGCCAAAGCGAGAAGATCAAAGGTCTACCGATGAGCTACGAGAGGAAGAAGCAAGAGGAAGCACCAGCTGTTGCAGTGGAGACAACAAGAGCCATGCCTTTGAAAACTCCAAAGAGAGCACCGGCAAGCAAAGACATGAACACAGTTCCAGGAATCATGAATGTCTGCATAAACACATAGACCAGTGAATATCCGACAAGAGCTTGAACTGTGTAATCTAAACCTCCAGGTTATCTCTGCAACAACACTCAAAAGCTCAAGATGCTAAAAAAATCGATTCTAAAAGAACTCAGACGCCATTCAATTGTAGAAACATTTGAAAGTTGACCTGAGGATCTGAAGGTCTTGGAGATTATGAGGTAGCTTGAGGAAGCTGTAATCAGATTGAGGCATTGTGAGATAAACGCATACAAGGCTAACCAGAAACCCCAAAACGACGCCGGAAGCTGCCATGACCTCCCAAAAGCTCAGAGAATGTCTTGGAGTCACCTATTTCGCAGGTGTCGGCGGATTAACGTCGCCCATTGTTGTTTCTCCTCCTCCTTCTCCTCCTTCTCCTCCCTCCATCTCTCTTTCTCTCCCTCTCCTTTATATTTTATTTTTCACAGATTTTTTTTTTTAAATTGTATATACTTTTATCAAACATTTATTATCTTAAAAATTGCATTACGTTGTATTAAAACATAATACATTTAACTTAAGCATCGCCATCGGTATCCTTTCCACAAATGATCAATTAGCAATTTCGAAGTGTAAAATGAACTTTTTTATCTTTGATTTTTCTAAATCGACCAAAAAAACTCTTCAAAAGACACTCTATAACTTTAAATATGAAGTTTTTTTGCTCCCCAAAAAGAAACTTTAAAACTTCAAATTTGAAATTTCACATTTTTATTTACATTTTAGTCCATACAATTACATATTACATTTTATGATTTTTAGATATTTTGTTGTTTATCATTTAATTTTTTTTAAATTATATCTTATAATATTTTATATTTGTTTTCGTAAATTTAAGTTTCACACATAAAACTAATTAAAAACCTTAAAATAAGAATTAAAATATTTAAAACTGGATTCATACAACAACTTAATAAAAAAATACACTTTATATTTTCGTGTAACTTTTTATTAATTAATATTGATGTAGTCTTAATTATATATTACAAAAGAAACTTAATAAAAAAGTTTTTGGGAGGTACATGAATACAAAAATTATTTCACACATTTCAAATATTACAATAGTACTAATGGTATGGTAAATTGGCTCGGGAACCTCTAAAATCTCTAAAATATTGTATAAAAAAAATTTATGTAACCAAATATAGAACATTACAAAAACAATTTCTAAGGAATAATGTTATATTTTTCTTGTATTTTAATATTTAATTATATATTTTTATTTATAGTTTTATACTGTAGTATAATATTTCATTAGTTAATATTTTATATTTTTTTTTTAAATTGTTGTGATGTTTGTATAATTAAATTACATAAATACTTACAAAATAGAAAGACTAAAGCATAAAAAGACCAATGTATAAATAAAAAAGTTTCGCTATGTAATAGAGTGAAAAATAAAGTTACTCCAATTATAGACTAAAAAATAGAATTACACTATTTTAAAGTGAAATATAGAATGGGTTTGGAGAAGATTTTACTCTATTAATAGATTTAGTTTAGAAAATATAGTGGAGCTTGAGATGCCCTGATCACTATAATTTCATATTTTTGTTAATTTTATATACTTGGGAAATAAACAAAAAAATGGTGCTTGAACATTGAAATATCATAGAAGAACGTATGAGTTTAATCTAGATCACGTAAGTAATCTGAAGACGAAATGGAAACTGAGCCGCCCCGTTAAGCAAAATGGGGAAGGATCAAGCAGAAGAATCAATGGAACTCTTTTTAAATATTTTCGTAAACTCCTCCTAAAATCAAATGCAGAGTAACGTTGGTTTGATATTTTATATGTTTTGTTTGTTTGTTTGTTTTAAGGTCTTTTTACTGTAATATTCATAAATTATTTTACATGTACTGATAAAAGAACTATACAGTTTTAGATATAAATGAAAACTATCAAAACTAATTTTGTTGGTATAATCAACATTAAGGTAAGAGAAAATTACATAGACTAACTCGTCATTTTTAACAAATAGCTAGAATAACTCATACAATTTGTTATTACTCATTATTACTCAGATAACCTACTAGTTATCTAAGTAACTCTATAATTCATATATTACCCTTTTAAGCTTGTTTGCAAAATCAAATTAAACAATTAAATATTTCCTCTTAAATTAATTGTCTATTAATCATTTATTTTATTAAAATTGTATTTGTTTACTATTCCTTCATTTCATAAAAGAGTGTCATTTTGATACTTTTCACACAGATTAAAAAAATAATTAAAATAAATTTAAGTTTTATTAATTACATATATTCGACCAATAATATTTGAGATAAATAAAATTATTTATAAAATCAAGACGTAGAAAAATATTAAGTCTAATAAAATTTAGAGTATTTGCAATGCATATACAAGAATAATAGCAATATTTGCAAAGATGGAATTAGTTCTATTCTTGCTGAGCTGTTTTTTCATAATAGCCGTTTTACCCCTTATTCTTTCAAGCAAACCTATTGTATTATGAAAAAAAAACATTTTCTTAATGTACATCGTTGATGAAATTAAAGCTTTGTCTCTCTCTTCTCTCCTCCGCAACTTTTCTTCTTTTTCTTTGTTTCTATTTTCTCTTCTATAAGAATTGTAGTTTTTGTGCTAGTCTATTTTACAAATTTTAATTTTTGTTCATTGGCTGATGGTGTCCGCCGCTAACAGTAACTTCATCCTCAATATGAGCGAAAACTATGCACTATCACACTGTTATGAAAAAAAACAGTGTCCACTGTTTTTGTCGCGACAACCATGCACTATCACACTGTTCTTTTACGTGGAGTCACACTGTCAGCGGCAAATAAGAGCCCACAATCTCCGCTGCTTCTTCCCTTCAATCCAAAACTCTGATCGAGTTGATTGTTTCTGCTTTCGTTGCTCCGCCTGATTCTCTTACGACGGTTGTTGTAGACGAGAAATTAGAGAAATCTTGATTCATTTGCAGCATAGATCAAAGCTTGAGACCGAGGATGTCAGATCGATATAGATATGCAGCATAAATCTTTGATTTGTGCTGAAGTTGCTTTGAAAGTTCTTATAGGTTGTTTGCAAAAAACAAGTTTTTATAGGTTTTAGCGAAAGATATTATACTTTTAGCCGACTATTAATTGAAAAATATATCTAACAAAAATAATATCCGGATAACCGATATATTACTTAATTTATTAGAGATTGAATTTGTAGATAATGAACTAATGGTCGAAATATCCAACTAACAATAATATTATCCATATAAATATATATGTTAGCCGACCACTAAATATAATAACCAATTAAAATATAAAATCTTCAGATAACTTGGAATATAACCATCTAAAACGAACATTGGTTTTCATGATATAAAATACTGGATAAATTGGAATATGGTTTCTAGAACAGATATTAGTTCGATTATCTATCTTTCATATACTCATAGGAATAATAGTGTAATTTTATTATTTTTCTCTCTCCAACTTTACTATTTTTCCATTTTGGAAAATTACCAACTTAGTTGGTATTTCCTATGCCAATGACTCTAAAATTTATTTCATCATCGTCATTCTCGTGTCACTACCACAACTTGCAGCCAAAGCCTCCATTGTATATATTCCTTCGTACCCGGTGAATCTCGGGTCGTGAGCCAAGTGGGGGTTAAATAAACCTTGGTCAGTAACAATTCCACGACTTTATATCAGTGTAGTAAAACCAATATTCTAGAAATATGGAAGTGATGTTGGAGAAGATCAGAAGAAATCTACTGATAACATGTAGACTTTACACTAATCTACCAACTAACAAAATCTACCAATTTTACAAACGGAAAAAAAATCTGCCAAATTGTATTTTGAAGTCTTTTATACGCATGTAGACTTTACACTCGTCTACCAATTAAGAATCTGCCAAATTGTATTTTTGAAGTCTTTTATACTTTCTATTTTTGAAACCAATTGAAGATAATTTTTTAAAATAATCATATTTAAAATATAAATTAAGATTTTAAAATGAAAAATTATATATTTAAAATTATTTTTTCTGCGCATGGCGCAGGAAAAATCCTAGTGTATTTTTAAATGGCAGATAATAGTAATAACTTTTGTGACTGGGAGCAATACCGATATAGTATCTTTAGAAAATCTTAAAAAGATAGCATAAGTTATTTTAGCTAATAGGTATTTTCCTGCACCATGTGCATACACTTTTAAAATTTTAAATTATATGTAAAAATAAAATTTATTAATATTATTTTTTTTATTGTTTTTGACCAATATTTGATATAAATTTGATTTAATTAGGTATAAAATTAAGAGAAAATATTTTTTTTGTTTATTTAAAAATTATAATCTTAGATAAATTGTATAGATATCTAAAAGTAACTAATGATATTACGATTAAAAATTTATAATTTTAAAAAAAAATGTAGGAAAATTTTGAAATTTTTAGTAATAATAATTGTACAATTAGCCATTGTTTTTTTTGGCAGTGTTTTTTTTTGTGGGAAATTGGATATTTTAATATACTTCTTTTTATTTACAAAATGGACTAATTTAATATAAACTATCTACTTGGATCAGTTTTAAAATATAAAAAATGGACTAATTTAATTAT
Organism: Erucastrum elatum; assembly: GCA_900406325.1. Lineage (NCBI taxonomy): Eukaryota > Viridiplantae > Streptophyta > Magnoliopsida > Brassicales > Brassicaceae > Erucastrum > Erucastrum elatum. The sequence goes on from OVBX01004177.1 coordinate 10,324, forward strand.
CTAAAAACATTTTTTTGTCTAAAATAGTCATAAAATAAAATTTAAATTTTATATACATATTTTAAATCAAATAATAATTTAAAGTTTATTTATATCAAAAATTGTAAAATATGCATATATTCAAACATTTATTTTTACTAAAATATTTTTCAGACACCATTATTAAAAAATCAGTGTAAAATAAGTGTAACCTCGGGTTAAATAAATAAAATCATACTACGGATTAGAATTATTTAGAGTCTTCAAAAGTTAGTCATATTTAAAATAACAAAAATAAGCCAAATAATTAAATTTAAGATAAATTTAATAATAAAATAAAATATACAATTTATTTTCCTTAATATTTGCACCATATCTTTCCAGAGAATCTTTCACGCTATTAATTATTTGAAATTATTTATTAAATGAAAACTCAAAATAAAATCAAGTTGAAATAAGAAATGATTAAATCAACAAAATCATAATATGGATGTGAATTATCTCAACTCCTTAAAATAATTCCATTTAAAATAAAAACTAAATCACATAAAATAAATTTAATAAAATTATAGATTTTTTTTTCAAAATGCACACATGAACTTTTTTCAATACAGAGAATGTTGACGATATAAAATATCTTATTTAAATTAAAAAAATAAGTGTAAAATAAGTTGGGGAAATTTCACTTATACCACTTTGGTGATACTACTTTTCATGTTTACCATCAACAAATGGACATTTTCAAAAATACCCTAAACTTTTGATAAAATAACACTAAACTAATTTTTCAAAATATTTATAAAACATATATAAACTCAAACCAAACCCCTTAATACTAAACCCTAAACACTAACCACTAAAGCATAAACCCAAATGTTTATATATTTTTGATTGAGGTATTTTTGAAAAATGGTACTTAACTTGTGGTATTTTTGACAATTTCTCAAATAAGTTTAACTTCAGGTTAAATAAATAAAATCCTATTTCGGGTTAGAATTATATATAGTCTTCAAAGTTTTAGTTATATTTTAAATAACAATAATAAGCCATATAAATAAATTTAAAGTAAATTTAATAAAAAATTGGAATATATAATTTATCAAAAATTATAATTTTATTACGTAAAAGAAGTTTTCAACAAAAAACATATCCGCTTTTTTTAAGGGCGGGTCCTAATCTAGTCGTAAATTACGTCGTAAAATAATGTATATGAGATTTATATATATAAAATAGACTTTTCTTTTTTCATGTGACATGTGGAAGGATAGTTTGTTGACATGTGTCCTTTTTTTTTACATTTTAACTTCTTCATGTTTTATATTACTGCAATTTGGTTCACCATTTTCTAATTATGCATTATTTAATATTTCTCACAATAATCATCATCATTTGAAATGTTATAATCTATTTTATCAATCACAAAAATACATGATGAATTAAAAAACAAGTAAAGTAATACAAATATATTTCAGAGTTAGTTTGCTTAAAATACTAAAAGAAGTTGGATACCATTCTTTGGGGAGGGGGGGGGGGAATGGTGATGATGGGGGAACAAAATATGGGGAAAATAGGGTAGGGAGTGCAAATAGGATAAACGTTGTGGGTAGGGAGTACAAATGCTTTATATTTTAATTATTTAATTCATTCACAACTAAAAACAACATAAACTTTCGCTATTTTATTATTTTACTATTTTTGATTTATGTATTTACAATTATATATTTAATAATATTAACTAAACTTAAGAATAAAATAGATCACACCATATAATTTAAACATAAAACATCTATTATCACAAAGAAAAGCAAACTCTCGAAGTAACACTAATTCAATAAAAGTCTAGAATTGAAAAAAAATCAAGAACAAAGACTAACTTACTTCGCTTTATCAGAGAGTGTCATAGTTAGAACAAACAAAAATCAGAAAATGATTGAAAGATAAACTTTGGAACAAAGCCATCTCTTGAACACAAAGAAATGCGATCAAAGACCAAAAAAAAAAATAAGAAAACATGTTACGTAAAGAATAATCTACAGAAGGCCAAAATCACTACAAAGCAGAAAGACACTTTCCTAACGCACCATAAGCACAACTACCAACTAAGAAGTAAGAAGCATCTCACAAACTAAACAAACACAAACAAAAATCTCATGCCAACAAAGTACCACAAATTTTTGGATAGAAGGGACCAAAGATCCACGAAACTAACTCCGCACACTTATACTAAAGAAGACAAGGAAAAAAAGAAATAACCTGAGGGAGAAAGAATGGAAGCCAGCAACCGCCAAAGAAGAGTGCAAGCTTGATACCAGAAACAACCTTCGAAACCTACAAAGCATACACGGAGGAAAACACTATCCAAATCTAGAATGGCAAGCATGGCGAAAGAGAGAGCTACAAAAGACACGGCCAACGATGAAAGCTGTAACGATATGAAAAAGTAGAGAGGAAAGGGTTGACAAAATGAAATCGATAAACCGTAGAGCCTTCTTTGAGCTACGAAAGAGAACATACAAGTTAGATCACCATAATCTAAAACTTGAAAACTAAGACAAACATGAAATACTGACAGTAAACCAACGATAAGGATAACAACATCAAAGAAGACTAAACTCAAACCCAACCCAAGGAGATGCAGTTCCTAAAATCAGTTGAAATCTAAGGAAGAAGAGGAACATTCAATATTGACTAGAACATCTTACAATGTCGTTATAAACAACTGTATAACTGGAAACTTATAAACCCGATATATAGCAAATACCAGATAATCTCACATGAAAAAATGTGAGGAAAAACAAGAGTATGATGGTGAGTCTTTTTCCAGTGATGGTGAGAAACACATCACACCAAAATGGTAAACAAAATACTTAGATGGTGACCATTCAATGTCAAAATATGAAGAGACGACACAAAACATTTTAATGTTTAAATAATTAAAAACATAAAATACAATCTTTGCTAAAACTGTTAATCTTAAATCAATAAAATAAATTTATTGAAATTCAATATACTTTACATTATATGCTTCAATATGCTTTACATCATAGGATCACTTCACCACTAATAAGTACTACTCCATGTTCTAAAACTCGCCCGAGTTGGCGTTTAATCGGACGAGTATCCGCTCCTCGGCAACACACCGTGGCGAGTTCATCTAAATCGGTTGAAAAATCAGATCTGTCAAAAAAAAAATTTTTTTGGGTTTTCAATGCTTGAAATCGAATAATACATTGGGTTTTCAACGCTTGAAATCGAATAAGACATGAAAGATCTTGAAGTTTATTGAAGAAACAAGTAGATAACAGCATAATTTAAGTGATTGGTGACAGATTTATTATGGTAGCTAACGATGGCAATAGGAAGAAGAAAACATAATTACAATGTTGCTACTGATTAAAAGAAAACATAAAAACAAAGAAAACATAGGTATTATTCTTCGAACATGTGACATGCCAACTTAGTTAAGACCAAAAACCACTAGTACAAGCTATATTTTTAATAAATTAGAAAATTTATTATATAAACTTGTATAAATAAAGTATTATACGTATAAAAATACAGAAATTCCTCTCCGCATACTTCCTGATTTTTTTCCGCTTTTCTGATAAATCGCTAGGCCCCAATGCACCGCACGCGTAGCGAGTTTCTGAACAGAGGTACTACTATACACACAACAACAAATTATTGAAAAGCTAAACACATAATATATTAACCGATTACTTTATTATTACATAGCACAATTAAAGCACCAGATAATGTACTTAATTAATAAAGACAATTACATAATTACATCATCCAAAATATCATATTTAGCAATACTAAAACAATATTCCGCGCGCGAAGCGCGAATACGTCCCCAGTCGTATATATTTTTAAGGTTACAGTAGCAAATATCTCGTAAGGTAACTTTAAATATTTAGTCTCTTGCTGTTATTAAAAGTAGTGAAAGCTTGTATGAAGTCACTGAGTTCGATTGCAGTTATGTGGTATGTCTTCCAGACAAGCATTGTGCTTGTAATCGATGGAACATCACCGGAATACCTTGCCAGCATGCTATTTATGTCATAAATGAACATAACAAAGAGCCTGAAGAGTAAGCTCCATACTATCTCTCTATCTCTATTTTATTTTGTAGCTTTTTATAGGTTCTAACTCTCTCTCTCTCTCTTTGTGTTTTGTAGCTTTGTTGATCCTTACTACCTGACATCAAGGTGGCAAGACACCTACGAAAACAACATAAAGCCTGTCAACGGAGAGAGATTGTGGGAGAAGACAGGTAAAGAGCCTATACAAATACCTGAGAAAAGGAGAATGCCAGGACGTCCGAAGAATTATGATAGCATCAAGGAGGCACATGAGTCAAAGACAAATCCAACGAAGGTTACAAGAGAAGGAAGGAGGATGACATGTAGCAACTGTAAGCAAACATGTCATAACTGTGGAACTTGTACTCTACAAGCTGCTCCTGAAATTCCTAAACGCAAAAGAGGACGACCAAAAAAGACTCCGGTTAGTTACAAGTAGATTTGCATAGATAATTTGTCTGTTGATGTGTATGCAATTTCATATATGCTTTTCTTAATAAAGATGATCCTTGGAGCATTCAAAATGCACCGAAGAGGAGGAGGAATGCTCAAAGCCAGTCCACACCAAATCCAGTTAGTACACAGCCTTGTGTTGATCCACAGACTTCAACTGCTCCACAACCTTCAAATGATCCACAACCTTCAACTGCTCCAACTGCTAGAGGTCGTGGTTGTCCCCGGGGACGAGAGAGAGGACGTGGTCGAGGCCGTGAGCGTGAGTGTGAGCCTCCAGTTCCAAGAGAGTCTGGTTGCTATATTGGTCCTTACTCAGGT
>OVBX01004178.1:1379-15159 GCA_900406325.1 Erucastrum elatum
TCGGTAATATAATTATCATGTTTGAGAAAATAATTGAAGCCCAACAAAAACTCAGACGGATGTTGAAATATTACTAAGGCTTCGAAAGTCTCTCTTCTCCTTTCGCTCTCACCTCTCACTTAAAGAATAAACCCTAGATCTGAAACCTTAGGCGGCCGACGACTCTCTTCTTTTCCGTCGGTCTCCCTTCCGTTTATTGCTTTGCTTTCCGCACCTCTTTTTCACGCTTTCGATATGCAGGCTGCTCTGAGTTGAAAAGATCGTGATCCATTCTGTGTAGATCCGAGGCTTCACTGGAGTAGGGGCGAGTTTGTTAGTGGAGCGGTGGCGTGGAGAGTCAGACCTTGGAGCTCATGACGGCATAATCGTGCTTTGGCGCATCTTGGAAGCGTGTCTTTTCTCTGTCTCGGTGGGGTTCTTTGGTGCAAAGACCTTTTATTGAAAGCTCGGGTTGTTCGGGTTCGATGGTTTTCTTCTCCGTTAGAGGACGTCGGCCTGAAGATCTCGGGGATGGCGGTTCTCCGGGTTTCATGTCTTCTCCGGTGCCGATTTCTGTCTTAACAGTTCTGATGGTGGATTTGTGCGTCGAGCTCGGACCTTGAGTCAGCAACGACCAAAGCAGAGAAGGAGTCCAGGGTTTACAGAGTCGGATCCTCTAGGGGGGTCTCGGCAGCTCGTTCTGTTTTCCGGCGTGCCGGAACTTTGGTGTTGCTTCACGGAATGTTTTTCAATCATATATGTTTATATTACAAAAAAAAATCGTTGGTATGCAAACTTAAATGAAACGCAGAGTTTTGTTTAAGTGGACAGGTGTCGTTCTTATAGCGTACGAATTAATGACGTGGCACTCTCACAGGAGAGATAACACTTCTTTATATATATAGATATAATAGATTTTTTTCTTTTCTTTGGACATGTGGAAGGGGGATTTGTTGACATGTGTCTACTTCTTATATTTTTTTACATTTTAAATCTTTGTTCTTTTAGATTATTATAATTTGGTTCATTACTTTCTAATTATGCAATATTTAATCATTTTCACAATAATCATCATCTTTTTAAATTTGATAATCCATTTTACTAATTACAAAATACAAAATTAATAAATAATAAATAAAATAATATAAATAAATTTTAAAATTTAAAATTATTCACAACTAAAAATAACATAAACTTTATTATTTTATTAGTTATTACTATTTTATATTTTCTATTATTTCATTTATAAATTATATATTTATTTTAATATTGAAAACGTTAAAAAAAATAAACTAGAAACATAAAATCTCTATAATCATAAAGAAAAACAAAATGCCAAAGAAACACAAACTAAGTAAATGTTTAGAACTGAAACGATATCAAGAACAAAAATTAACTTAGCTCATTTTATCATAGAATATTTTGGTTATAACAACGAGATGTCGGAAAATAGTAGAAAGATAAACTCCGAGACAAAACATCTTTCGAATACAAAGAAACACGAACAAAGACCAATCCAAAGAACCAAGAAAACGTGTTAGAGCAAGAATATTCAACAAAAAGCAAAAATCGCCATGAAACAAGAAAACAAATATTTAACACACCATAAACGCAGCCACAAGCTAAGATGTACGAAGCACCTCACAAAATAAACAAGCATAGAAAAAACGTTCATACCAGCGGAGAACCACAAAACTCTAGATAAAAAAAACCAAAATTTCGAGAATATAATTTCGCTCACTTATACTAAGAAAATCAGGGGAGGTAAACATAGAGCCTAGATGGGGGAGAATCAAAGTTAACCACCAAGAAACCAAAGCCCAAACTTGAGACCAGACACAACATTATAAATCTACAGAAAATACACGGAAAAAAACACTATCTAAACCTGGAGTCGCGAATTGGCAAAATAGAGAGCCACTAGGGACGCGAGCAGTGATGAAATCAGCAAATCGTGGAGCCAACCTCAAACTATGAAAGAGAACATAGAAGTCTGATGATCAAAAACCAGATCTTGAAAACCAACCAAAAATGAATAATCTAAGGTAAGCTAACGAAAAAAAAATCAACATCAAAGACGACTAGACTCTGATCCAAACTAAGGAGATGCACTTCCTAACATCAATAAAAATCTAAGTAAGAAAAAGAGCATTTAATATTGACCGAAACAACCTATAACACTGTGAGTAACAACTACACAACATGGAACTTATAAACTCAATCTATAACAAATACCAAACAATCTGAAGAAAAACAAACACACATAGGTGAGTATTTTTTTTTTTTTTTGGTGAGGATGAGAAGCAAAACACACGGAAAAGGTAAACGAAATACATAGATAGTGACGGTTTAATGTCAAAATATGGAGAGAAAACACATAACATCTCAAAGAATAATGTTCAAATAAGAAATAAAATACAAGTTATGACGTTAAACTGTTAATCTTAAAACAACAAATGCAAAGTTATTGAAATTTAATATGCTTTACATCAGAGGTTTACTATTATATAAAGAACATATTATTGAAAAACACAAACACAAAATATATAAACCTATCACCTATTACGATATAACACAATAAAACATGAAATAATGTTCTTAACAAATAGAAATAACCACATAATTACATCATCCAAAAAAATTACTTAACAACAATAAATATCAAAAATTTCAAATTCTTAATACTAAGATTTAGGATTAAAAATAAACCGTACCAACTCCGAATGTATCTTTACGATCAATATATATCTGATTGGTTAAATTGATATAGTCACAACTTCTTAATTTTGACAAATCCAGAGCGAGAAGAAACTAGCGGTTAATATAACACCTATGATTTTTTGAAATTATCATCATAAGCACCGCTCACAAAATATATTTCATTGAAATCAACCTAGAAAAGTCTAAAGCATCAAACTATTATAACACCTCTCCATCACCCAATATACAAAACTGGATATGGCCATAAATCTCGAACATGAACCCGATCCGAAGTAAGAATATCGGTTCAGTTACGGATCAAGCCAAAAACAAGATCGATTTCATTTAGTTTGGAATTTTGGTTCGGTTCTATTTTAGCCGATAACTGAAGAGTAACCCGAGTTGAACCAAACAAATACAAATCTAATAGTAAAAAACGTGACAAAAAGTTCATATTATTTCAAATGAGATGACGCAAAAAAAAAAATGAAGTTTATATAACTAGCATGGATTTATCAATTTAAGTTTTTAGACATATTTACTATCATATCTAATTATTGATATATATATATAATGTGAAAAGTAATATTTTCACAACATTATATATATATATATACACATATAAATATATATGTATAAACTCTAATTTAATATAATCATTGTAAGATGAAGTCCACATTTATAAATTATCTAAATTATAATTTAAATTAATAAGTTTTAATACAATAATAACAATTCAGCTATTACACTTTCAAATTGTCATGCATACATTTAAACTTAAATTTATTTTATATTAATTTTGCAAAGATTACAATCAAATTAATAAATTCCATAAGATCATATACATATTTTATTTTCCAAAAAACTGTTGAGAAATGTTCTAGATTATAAAAACATAATCAAATCTTAACAATATTAGCAAAACCGACGATAACCTCTAGTAACAGACGATAACCTCTAGTAACAGATAAAGTATTATACATTTTTTTACATTTCCAAATCAATGTCATCACTTTATCTGTTATCGTATTATACATTCCATTACATTTACAGTCATAAATAACAAATCTTTCTTTATGAAAGGGCTTTTTTTTATCAAACTTGTATGGGATTTGAAATCCAAATAATTCTACATTTTTGATATAGACAAATATTGTGATTTTTCATTCACTATTTAAATGATTGAACAAGCAATTAATGCAAACAAAGGCACAATTGAACATGGACAAAACTGTTGACAAAAAAAAGAACATGGACGAAAATAACCTCAACAACACAAATTCCAATTCAATAAAAATAAAATTTACATAAAACATCAATAATCCCATTTCCCATTCAATAAACTAATTTTACATAAACAAGTGAATCAGTGTGAAAAAATTAGAGGCAACCGAGACACCGCCACCTGGTATGCTTATTTGACGAAATTTCACCGCCAACGAAGCTTACAAGCTTCTACACGACCTTGATGTACACCGGCGAAACACACAATAGAACCTACAAACTTGCCGAAACATTAAACCTGGAATCAACGACAGAGATAGAACACAATTTCTTTGCATATATTAAAATATGACGACCATAAAGATCTAAGAATTTTCCATCTCTAAGGATATGAAGAACAGATTGATACAAATCTCTAAATTAAAAAAAAAAATAGAAGAACATGAACCACTTACAAACTTAAAAAAAAAAAAAGAGATTAAATGTAAAAGTGGGCAAAGGGTCATCAGATAGGAGCGAAAGATATATGTAATCATGTAAGATTTTTTATCATCTGAACTATGCGAAATCAATCCTCACTTGACCCTTTCCAAACTCTTTCCGATGATAAAATTTAAGACAAAAATCAAGCAAATCGAAAAATAAAATTTTAGAGCTATTCAAGATTGGCCTCATAGAGAAGATTAGATTTTATCAACAAGGTTTGATTCAGACATATGCTTGTCAAATTATTTAAATCATCGGCCAACAACGAAAACAAAAAAAGAAATTTTAAAAAAGAAATTGGTGGATGGACTCAGAATATGGGTGGTGATATAACAGAATGGTCGGCAAATTGACTTTTTACAGCCGATGTTACGACGAACGAGACCTTAATATCAATCGTCACCGTCCAAAGAACAGACAAAACAATATAACCAGGAAAAATTAGAAAACAAGATCGTCGGCGGTTGTAGGAACCCTAAGAAAATCGCTAATGATTTATTTTGTACAACTTTCTCATGCTTTTTATACAGAAAAGAAAATTGGGAACTAGGGTTTTGAAGATACAAACAACGTGTAGTTCCAAACAAATTCCTTTAAACTACACACTGTTTCGTACAGCCTCCGAAAATCTTTATGGCCCCATTGGGCCGTTGGTCCACACGGAGATCTTATGACAATGCCTCCTACATGGATAATCTTAGTCGGGCTCAAATGTTTTTTTTGGCGATTTTGCTATACCGAGGAAGATATTTGAAGCATTCGAGATTAATCCAGTTGATCTTTGATGCATTCAAGACTAATATCAGTTGATCTTTGAAGTTTTTGTAATCTCACGTATTCTGAGCAACCAACAGTGAAACAAACAGGATTGCACAAAATATAAGAATAGAACTGGTAGTATCTTGTTAACATAGATGTGAAATTACCAATTTCAAGTTTGAATTGTTTTAATCCTTGTGCTGTAAAAACGATGGTCATCTGATCAAACATTTTTTATAATTTGGGCAACCGATTATTTTCAAACTAGATGACCATCCGAAACCAACATACCCCAACTACTTTAGGTTCTTAATTATACAAACTCCACGTAATTTGTCCAAGAAAAAAAAAAGTTCGTTAAGGACTGATAAAATCATCTGAGAAAAAATAGAACTCCAAGTTCGTTTCTGACCCCAAGAAAATTAACTCTCTACACCTTCTCGATTTCGACGGTAAAATTCCAACTAAATATATATAAAAGAAAAAAGTATATATAAAAAGGTGATTAGGGTTTATTCACCCCCTTCTCGCGCCGACGGCGCCGGCCTCTCGCCACCGTCGAAATCTCCTCACCTCCTTCCTTCTTCTCAAAATATGCTTCCTCCTTTTGTTTCAGATCGTAAGAGCAAGCAAGGTTCCTCCTTCTTGTTCTCGCCATCATCCAAGTTTGGTCGTGTTTTGCTCAGATCCGCAAAACTTGCTGCTCCTCATGGGGATTTCTTATCCTCTGCTGCTACGGAACCCTTGGCTCCCTCTGAGCCCTCTGTTCCAAGCCATTTCCCCTCTCCAACAACGGTACCCTCGCAGGTCCTTGAAGGTGATAGCGCTCCAAATGCTGTTGCAGGTTCCTCCTCCAGCTTAGAGCCACCGGTCCTATCTAAGTCTGCCTCAGAATCGCCTCAAAACGGCTCGCCTCCCACTCGGAGCTTGGCTGCTAGGATACAAGATTCGGCTAGGGTCGAAGAGTTAGGAAACCCGACTCAACACATCTCGGGTGCCCCCTTTGTGCTAATTCCAGATGAAAATCTTGATGCCGCAAGAGAGGAATTCAAGGATTTCATCTATGCTAAGTTTCACAATGAAGCTCCAGCTATGGGAAGAGTGATTGGGGTAGTCAACGCAATCTGGGCTCGCTCGGGGCCAAGGATATTTGTTCACCGCATTGGGAAGGATACTTATCTGCTCAAGGTAACAGACCCGCGCACAAGGGACATTCTTCTGCGTAGAAATGTTTGGATGATTGCTGGTTACCCTATGTATGTTGCTCCATGGTCACCAGAATTTTCTCCAGAGGAACCTGAGATCACCTCTGCTGTGGTTCCGGTGGAGTTTAGAGGAATCCCCTATCTGCTTTTCAATAGCCAAAGTCTCAGCCGTATCGCGACGGCAGTAGGAAAACCGGTTTCTCTAGCCCCCGAAACAGAGAGAAAGGAGAATTTTGAAGTTGCTAAGATTTGGATTCAAGTCAACCTCCTAGCAGACCTCCCACGACGAGTTGTCTCGGGATACTCTAATGGGCGTGAAACCAATATTTCGGTCTCTTACCCTTGGCTTCCAGCGAAATGTGAGCATTGCGATAAGTATGGACATGAAACTTTGTTCTGTCCCGCAGCGCCTAAGGTCAATGGTCGACCAAACGGTTATGTTCAGAAGAGATCACAGAGTCTGGAGTCAGAGAAGAGATCCCGATCCCGCTCTGGTAGAACTTCGAGAAGACGCAGAAGGTGGAAACCTGTGCTTCCTGAAGTGGGTCTCCCAGAGAAGGAAGCTCCGGTTTGGTCCTCCCCCCAGCCTATTACTGATCCTGATGCTAATGGTCCTGCTAACGATACACCACCGGAGGTTGTTATAGCAAGCTCAGCTACTGGTGACTACTTCGAACCCCCTGATGATGTCCTGGGACAAGATGCAAATTTGGAAGAGGACGTGGAAGAAAGTCCAGCTACCCCGGAAGTAGTAGGTTGTCTGCCTAATCCGCACTCTGAGGTGCTGGACGCGGACCCGACAGATTCCATTGTTAAGGCAAGGTCACCGCAAATGAAACAAGTTATCACCCTCGACAGGAATCTTGGTTCATCGGCGGTTATTGTTGTGCATGAGGAGGACAGCTCAGCATCAGAACCTGTTGGTTGTGAGGAGGGGCAGTCCGAAGGTCCTTTTCTTCTGGTCTCCAACCGGAAGGGTAGCCGCAAGGCGCCAAAATCATAAGTAAATATGTCGATGTTTTTTGCGTGGAATGTCAGAGGACTTAATATGAGCAGACGCCACATCATGGTCAAAGAGTGGATTAGTAACCACAGGCCTCTTTTTGGTGCGTATTTGGAAACGCACATACAACCCAACAACTCAGCTCGGATTTCTAATGCTCTTCCAGTTGGATGGAAGTTTTTTGCAAACTGGGAACATCACCCTACGGCTCGTATCATCGTAGTTTGGCATCCCAGTGTTATTGTCACAGTGTATCATGCATCGGCGCAGGCGGTCACATGTGGCATATTTATCCCCTCGGAGAACACAACATTCACGGTTACGTTCATCTATGCCTTCAATGCTGCAACTGAGAGGCAGACATTATGGGAGCACTTAAATCACCTAAACACTTCAACTCCTGTCTCGAGGTGTCCGTGGGCGGTGCTGGGTGATTTTAATCAGATCCTTAGATCTTCTCAGCATTCTAGTCACCTAGATCTAGATGTGGATATTGCGGGCATGGAAGATTTCAATTTAGCTCTTCAGGACGCGGAGTTGTTTGAGGCGGCCGCTAAAGGACTGGATTACACTTGGAGAAACAATCAGGATGATCAACCTGTATCAAAGAGAATAGATCATGTCCTCTTCAACCAGCACTGGGCAGACAAGTTTCCTGATTCTTTTTGTGAATTCCTGGACCCTCTGCAATCTGATCATGCGCCAGGCCTGGTTTCTATGCCGTCGGTAAGGAGGAGGGTGGTCAAACCGTTTAAGTTCTTCCACCATATCATTGACCATCCCCAGTTTTTGTCTCAAGTGGGTGAAGCTTGGAATTGTGAAAGCATTGAAGGAACACTTCAGTTTAAACTCATGCGATCCCTGAAGATACTTAAGCCTGTGTTGAGGAAGTTGAATAAAACGCATTACAGTGGCATCTCCCTCAGGGTTAAAGAACAGACTGCAAAGCTCACTCTGCTCCAGAGGCAACTGCTTACTAACCCAGATCCTACTACGGCTAGGATGGAACACTTGGAACGAGCAAAATGGCAGACGCTAGTAGTGGCGGAGGAGAAATTCTATCGTCAAAAATCACGGGTTCAGTGGCATGGTCTAGGAGACAGAGACACTCCTTTCTTCCATAAATCTGTGGTTCAGCGTACACACCGAAATCATATCCACTTCTTAAAATCCGACACAGATGAGGTCTTCGGAACTTTTGAGGATATTAAGACTCACACGGTTGACTACTTCACAAGTATGTTGGGCTCAACGGATCTACGGGACTCTCCCTACTCGGTGGATCAGCTTCAGGACCTTCTCCCATTTAGATGCTCTGATCTTCAAAAGAGATACCTACAAAGGGAGGTGGGTGCGGTGGAGATAAAGAATACGTTGTTTGCTATGCCTTTGGATAAAAGTCCGGGACCAGACGGTTACTCGGTCGAGTTCTTCAGGGCTACATGGACCATCACGGGGGAGGATGTTATAGCAGCAGTCAGAGAATTCTTTAGGAATGGGAGGCTGCTCAAGGACCTCAACACAACTTCGATTGCGTTGATTCCCAAACTGCCAGAAGCTTGCAAGCTCACGGATTTTCGCCCTATCAGCTGTTGCAACACGGTATACAAGCTCATTTCTAAGATCATTGCCAACAGACTGAAGCCCATCCTGCGAGAGTGTATCAGCCCTAACCAGGCCGCTTTTCTAAAGGGTAGAAGCCTAGGCGAGAATGTTTTGCTGTCATCAGAGCTGATCAGGAACTATGATAAAACATCCTGCCCAAAGAGTGCTATGGTGAAAGTTGATATCCGCAAGGCTTTTGATACTGTCTGCTGGGATTTTATCTACAAGCTTTTGGAGGCCCAAGATTTTCCTCCTATCTTCAGAGTGTGGATAAAAGAGTGCATCTCCTCCCCCCGTTTCTCGGTGGCTTTGAACGGGGAGCTAGCGGGCTTCTTTCCGGGAGTGAAAGGTGTAAGACAAGGAGATTCGATCTCGCCTTATCTGTTTATCATGGTGATGGAGGTGCTTTCGAAGAAGTTAGAGAAAGCGGCCGATCAAGGGATCTTAAGACTTCATCCGAAATGTACGGATCCAAGGCTCACTCATCTTCTCTTTGCGGACGACCTCCTTGTCTTCTCAGATGGATCTACGCATTCTCTGACCGGTATCACAGATGTAATGGAGGAGTTCAGACAGATAAGTGGTTTGGAGATGAATGCGGCTAAGTCTGAAATATTTTTTGGAGGTTATTCAGAGGCTCAAGCTTCAGTATTGAGCAACCTGATGGGAATAAAGATTGGTGAGTTCCCAACCCGTTACTTGGGCCTGCCTCTAAACCCGGCTCGGATCACCATGGCTACTCTTCAACCCTTCTTTGAAAAGATCACTAGTAAGCTACACACTTGGACCGTAAAGCTGCTATCTTTCGCAGGGAAGGTGAGACTCATTGCCTCGGTGATATATGGGATGGTAAACTTCTGGAGTGCAGTTTTTGTTCTACCTAAATCTTTCTATGAGAAAGTTGATTCGCTATGTGCTGGTTTTTTATGGAAGAATAAAACTGACTCTGCTTCTGGTGCCCGAGTAGCGTGGAAGGATGTGTGTAAACCTAAGCAGGAGGGGGGGCTGGGTATTCGTTTGCTGGAGGAGTTTCAGATGGTGTTTAGGCTGAAACATGTCTGGAATTTCTTTTCTAATGCAGGCTCTCTTTGGGTTGCTTGGCTAAAGAAAAATGTTTTTCGGCGAAGCGGGTTTTGGCTTATAGAAGAGAGTTACAGGCTGTCTGGAACGATAAGGAGCATGTTGCAGATGAGAGACAGGCTGTCTGAATTCCTCAGGTGTGATGTCCGGAATGGGTTATCGGCTACGTTCTGGTTTGATTCTTGGACAGATTTTGGGCCGCTGATTAAGTTTGTTGGGCAGACAGGACCTCGTGCATTGCGAACCCAAATTGATGCTACCGTTAACGAGGCTACGCGGAATGGAGAGTGGTTCATGCCTGCTGCAAGATCCCATGAGATTGAGACACTGCAGTTGGCTCTTACAAACATCTCTCCTCCCCATGTCACCAAGGGTGAGGATATCTTTCTCTGGAAGAAAACGAACACTACGTTTGCAACCAGCTTCTCCTCCAAGTCGACTTGGGAATTCATTCGAGAACACTCTCCTTTGGTTTTCTGGCATAAAACCATTTGGTTCAAGGAACATATCCCTCGCAATGCGTTTATCTCTTGGCTGGCCTTGCGCAGAAGGTTGCCAACCAAGGACCGTCTCAGGAGATGGGGATTGAATGTGTCAGAAACTTGTGTGCTATGTAACCTTGAAGTGGAGACGCACCATCATCTCTTCTTTGAGTGCTCTTTCTCTCGTCAGATATGGGAGAGATTCGCGGCCGCAGTTTGGACCGCTCCCCCGGCTGATCTTCACTCTGCTGCAGCATGGATAAATCACCCTCGACGTAATACTGACCCGCTTGCTCCCCCGGTGATCAAGCTCTACTTTCAGTCAGCAGTTTATCTTCTGTGGAGAGAACGCAATGCGCGCGTCTTCACAGCCGTCTCCTCTCCGCCTTCAGTCATCCTCACCTCACTGGACCGAATGATGCGTGACCGCCTCCTCTCCTGCCCTGCAAGACCGCCTTCCGCCTCCTCCTTGCTGGTGTTTTATTTTTCTTGCATTAGGCCTCCTTGAGGCTGTCTTTGTTCTAAGAGTTGTTGTGGTTGTTTTTTTACTTGTTGTAATAAGTTGTTTAAAAACAACATTGTAAACCCTTTCAGAAAATGGTAATCTTAACATCTTACCAAAAAAAAAGTATATATAAAAAGAAAACTTCAAAATTCACAGAGAAAAATAAAAGAAAATTTAGTTCCAAAAAAAAAACTAAAAGAAAATAAACTTAATAAGCAACAAGAATATGTGAAAGAAAATAGCTAGAAAAACAAGGAAGAAGCTAGCAGTAAGCCTACGGAGATACAACTCGACCCAAACGAAGAAGCTTTTGATATAGTAGCATCCCAAACGTACATCATCTTCCACTGATGAAAGATTTCGCGATGATAGATTCCGTCTTCTTGTCTATAGATTCCGTCTTCTCTAGCTTCCCAATGGTCGCCACTATAAACATTAAACACTTGGTGATGCTTGAAGCCATGTCCTTGCCATACATGACACCATATATGATTGTCTTCGTAATAAACTGAATCATAATGAAGTTTATAAAGCAAATTGTAAGATCCTGTGGGATGCACCCTATGGTATCCCATATCTTTGTTCACGGACTTGCAATGGACTATGAGGTCCTTTTGGTTTTGCAGGGAGTTTCTGATCAACACGTTCCCTGTGCCCGACATGGCTGTGTTACTCATCATCATGATCATGAAACTAAGGGCCAAAACAGAACGGAGAAACCATAGAGGGTTCATTGATATCCTTTTGCTTCAACTTTTTCTGTGAGTTTTCAGATTTGAAACGGAGATCAGAGAAGGAAGAAAATTAATCGATAGAATGTTCGAATATTTTCTTTAATTTGTTATATCTTCATCATATATATAAAGGGTACTACAAATCATAGTCCTACGGATTTTGGGAAACACCGACGTAATAATAATATCATCTGAGTTTAGGATAATTCTTTTTTTTTTTGGGCAAACTTTTAGGATAATTCTAAAAAGCAAGAATTAGGCGATTGATTTAGGATATTGATTTTTTTAATAGGTTAAATTTATTCAAAAATCAAGTAGCTTTCGTACTAAAAGTGCGTCATGTTTTTAAATAAGAAACAACTATAAAAACGTGTGAGCTCATAATCCTCCTGCATACTTCTCTCTCCTAATTGGTGAAAAGAGAGGCAGCGATTTACCATGTCATCTTCCGTTTGTCTCTCTCCAAAGAGCCTGAACTGTGGCCTGCAAAGTGTATCGAGTGAGGAAGTCCTCAGGCTATCATGCAGTATTCGAGTCATAAGCTCCGACCATTTTGTTGTAAATTTAGTCTGGAGAAGTTTAGGCATAAGAAGGTACCAGACTTCCGAACAGTAGCTACACTCGAAAAATAGATGACCTCTTGTTTCTTGTGGAGCAAGACAGAGCACACAAGGACGGGTTAACCCCACTATTCCAAGAAACCATTCTATGATATCTCCCCTAGTAATTCTGTATTGGATTGCAATCTAGTAAAGGAAAGCATACTTTGGCGTATGGTGTTTAGACCAAACTCCTTCCACTAGGAGACTCTCTGATCTTTGGTTCTAACTTCTAAGTAACTCCCATGTAGCTTTGGTTTTAAAAACCGGCTTGCATTTAGCATCGACTGTTTCCAGAGAGCTGAATCTTCCTCATCCAACAATTTTCCTTTTTGATCCTCGATGATAGCTTCTAGCTCATTTAGAATTTTAACTCTGTGACGTGGTCTTCGACTTGTCGCCATCACCATTGCTACTGTTGAATTTGAAGAAATACACATGTCCATGCATCCCCTGATGCCCAAGTAAATCATGAAGCCTGACCAAGAATCAAACCAGAATGTAGTCTTATTTCCTTCTCACACTTTTATTTTCTTGCAGCTCTTGAGCTTTGTCTCAAAGTTTCAAGAGTTTATGCCACATCCATGAGTAGAATGATCTCTCCTTCATCAAGTAGGTAGTTAGAATGATACCAATCTCAGACAAGCTTCAGGAAAGAAACTTGATTCACATCCTTCAAAGACCGATCGACCCAAGAAAGCAGAACAATGCGTTGTAAACTGTAAAGAAGTAAGTTTATTCCCATTTTTTGGCTGGAAGTCTGGAACATCTAGAAAACAAGAAATGGATGGATCTTCCAAACTACAAAAGAAAAAACGGTATCTTCCAGATATTATAATAAAGGATGAAGACTCTCTTATACTTCAATATAGAAAATGAAACAATATTGCAGCTAGAAAACGAAAAAGTTGGACAAGTGAATGTCTGTAATGAGCAACAAAAAGGGCATTAGCATGTTACCATTACAATTACAGCCGCTGGCCTTTGTTGCTTTGTTAATGGTTTTTGAATCTCCTCACGGCAATCTCCAAGTACAAGTTGGGCGTTATACAACAAATGAAAAAAAGAACTAAAGTTAAAAGTTTAATTTAAAAACTGTTAAATAAAAATAGAAAATTTGAATAAAAATTCTTAATAATAGCATTATGTATAATATTTAAAATTCATTAAAAGTATTAATTGAGTATTATAATAATTACCTTGATAACGATATGTATTGACTTCCCATCAAATAATAATGCAGAGATATTTTACTATGTTATTATTTTTTGTCAACCAGATACTTTACTAGTTCATATGGGTTATTTCTTTAGTATATAGTTAAGGCCATGCAAAATACGTGAATCCGAAAAATCCAACTGAATATATCGTAAAAAGTAATATGAAATCCAAAATAATGGTATATATATATATATATAT
>OVBX01004180.1:0-14196 GCA_900406325.1 Erucastrum elatum
TATATATATATATATATATATAACTATTTAATTTATAGTCTACGAATTTTAAACTAGCACCAAGGTGTACATCAAAATATTTATGAGGTTAAACTAATTGGTGACCATCATAAAACATTAGGAATGAATAAGAAAAAAAACGCAGAAGAATAAAATTATAGGGATGAAGCAAAATATTATTTCCTCTTAATTTTGGTATGAACAAACTTGTTCTATATTATTCTAGAATTAAAGGAATAAGAAAGAATATAAAAGAAAAATCATTTCTTATAAATGGTTAAAAGAACTAGAAAATAAGGAATACGCTATTTTATTTCTTTCTTTGGTCAATAATTAGACCTTTTGTAACATCATAATGTAGTGTTTATAGAATTTGATTTTTTTTTCATTGAATATGGTCTCAAGGTAATATGCACTTATGCTTTCTCAGAAGAAAATAGAAAAAAAATCAATATGCACTTATGGCCTTGTTCTAAGGGGGTGTTATTGGTTTAAGTATTTTAGTGGATTTAAAAATCCAAATATAATTCAGTGTTATTGGTTCTATGACTTTAAAATCTATACACAAATTCAGTGTTATTGGTTATATGATTTTAAAGTAGATTTTAGAATCAAGTGTTATTCAATACCATAGATTTATTTAAGGATTTGATTTGGAATTAGATTTGAGTGGATTTATAAATGTTTTTAGGGCAAAAATACAAAGGAGCAAATATTGAGTTTAACCTCGTTATTTTCATTGGATTTGCAATACATGTTTTTCAGTTTTTTAACGTTAAGAAAAAATTTCAAATGTTTGTGGTTTGATTTTCTACAACAAACACGAACACAATACGTTTTCTACTTGTCAATATCTCAGATTGTTTATTTGGTAAATATCTCATATCATGTTCATCATTTTCTTTTTTTTCATCATTTTCTTCTTCTCTCTGGGTAACAAATAAATTCTCACATTTTTCAATTTATACCCACCGGCACTATTTAAAAGTTTTGAGTTTAGCCAGTTTTTAGACCATCGTGTTAGTAACACGCATCTTGTTACCTTTCCACACTAACCAACTGAACAATTTCATTAAACCCAGACATTTTTTTCTCATGAACTCGTAAAGACACTGTTTATGTCTAGTTACAAATCCATTTGTTTGATTTATAACAATTCACCTATTTTTATTTTGAAGTTCTTACAGATTATTCTTAAATCAACTTGTTTGATTAAAAAATCATGGATTTATCAAAGATTTCTAAGATTTGTAAATCCATTAAAATATTATAACCAATAACCCCCACTAAAACGCGGCGTCCTAGCCGATTTAGCGGCCGATTAAACGTTATACGGTGACCAAGCGTGGCGGATTGAAGCTATTCGTTCATAAATTTGGATCTGGAAAAAAATTAGGTTTTTGATCATTTCAAGTTATAAATCGATTTATCTCCCTAATATCTATGAAGATTGAACAAATATAATAAGTAAACACAATGATTAAAGTTTCTAGGACCGTAAATCTACGAAACCGTCGTGTTTTAGTTGCAGAAAAATAGAAATACCTAAGAAGAAGTCAAAATACACTATAGAAAAATTGAACCAGGGATGTTAGGTTATATTAATATGACCTTGACCACTACGCCACCACTTTTTCATGACATATTAGCTGAAATATATTATATCTTAGCAAAATAAATCACCGATTAATCTGCCGTTTTATCTCCGATTTGTGATTCGGCGCTAGGCTCTATCCGAGCGCACGCATTACGCATAGCGAGTTTCCGAACAGGGACTTATGGTAACAATTTGACATGGTTAATTACAATATTTAAATCGTATATATGGAATTAATTTCCTAATTAAAATATAAGGATTTGGTTTTAATGATGACGATTGTAAGAAAGTTATGAAATGTAAATATACCTAGGCGTGACCTTTTTGGAATGCTCTAGGCTTAAAGTATGACTAGATTTTGATCCGCGCTTTCAAAGCGCGGATTTATGTTTGGTGAAAATTTTATATAATCACATTTATATAATCCGTCTTGTATATGCATTTATATAACTCGTCTCATATATGTATTTTATATCCGGATCTATGTTCGGTTAAAACTATATTGTACACGTATATTTAAGTTTTTAATTTTGAATTAGATATTTTAAATATAAATCAATATAACAATTTTATAGTTTTGGTGTTTTGAAATCCGACTAAGACCTACGGTTGAATTGGTTACCGGTTGGTAACCCGATATTTTTAATATTGTGATTTTTTTAATGATAAGACAAATTCGCTGATCATAAGTTGGAAATTTGTTTAAAATATACTTATATTTTTCAAAATCGTTTTAAATGATAATATTGTTGTCAAAATTAATAATTTTAGAATTAGGAAACTGGTGGTTAATGACAATATCAAACATGAAAATAATCGCATACCGAAATTGAATTAGGAAACCGGTGGTTAATGACAAACCAAAAAACAATTAAGAAAAAACTGGCGCAGAATGTCTAAAATACCCTTAATGGATACAAAGAAAATATTTCTCAAAGTAGCAAAATAAATCGCCGATTCATCTGCCGCTTTATCTCCGATTTGTGATTCGGCACTAGGTACTATCCGAGCGCACGCGTTACGCATAGCGAATTTCCGAACAGGGACTTATGATTACAATTTGACATGGTTAATTACAATATTTAAATCGTATATATGGAATTAATTTCCTAATTAAAACATAAGGATTTGGTTTTAATGATTGACGATTGTATGAAAGTTATGAAATGTAGATATACTCAGGCATGACTTTTTTTGGAACGCTCTAGGCTTAAAGTATGATAGCATATTTTAGGGAGTATGTCACAAAATTCAAAGATGATAGCAATATTTTATTTAAAAGTAAACATATAAAGCCTTGAAGTCACATTAATTTGTCAATAAGAAAATTGAAAGATGTGATCGTTAGATTGGTCCCTTTCAAGTTTCAATATTTAGCTCTGATTTTTTTTCAATACTCTAATTTAGAAACATTGTCAATTTTCGTCTAATATAAAAAATGACCAAATTTACGCCAGATTCTAAAATGCACCTGCGGAGCTCGATTAAGCAGGGTTCGGTGGAGATCCACCAAGGCGATTTCACTATACTCAGCCAGGAAATCCGATAAAGTAAAAAAAATCATTATTTTTGAAGTTTTAAGTGTTTAAATCGTATGTTGGTAGATGGATCTATGAATTTGATGCATAAACAACAAGGAAAACTTATAAAATTTGTGAATTTTGACTAATCTGTCGAAGGCAAAAACTTTTTTGCTGTAAACCTCAAAGAAAACGCAAGGAAAAAGATGATATAATTACATTTTGCCACTCACCTAAGTATCACACAAAAATAACAAAAATATCCCATTAACCGGTAAGTAACAATAATTTTATTTGTTATTTCCCATAAGTTTATGTATATATACATATATTTATTTAAAACTTAAAATAATAATTAGAATTATTCCCTGATTAATCTCCAGTTAATTTCCGAGTTATCCGAATTATCGATAAATCGTTAGGTTCGGACCAAGCGTCCGTTTCGCGCCTACCGCAGTTTCGAACATCGAGTTTACGTAAAAACTTAAACACCCGTTGAAGGACACCGCTTATACGGCTTCGCATCGGCTTAAAAGATAGCTTATGTATATTTTTGTCTTCTCTCGAACGGTAAGACACGTATCGGTTCTCGCAAGTGGTCCAAAGGAATAGTTCGAGTAAGCAGTTGGTGGAGCCTACCTCTTTTTTGGCAGATATTCAAAGTCAAAAACATCGGCCCTTTAATTGAAAAACATTTTCACTAGAAAAACTTTATTGCTGGCTGAAAAAAACTTTTGGTTTAAATGCTCACATGTTAAGAGAAATAAAATGTGGTTGGACTAAATATTTTTCAAAGTTTTGCTATTTAAGTTGAATAAAAGTTTGCCAAAAAAAAGTTGAATAAAAGTTAAATGAAATTAAATACTCTTATATACTGTAAATATATATATATATATATAGCTTTTTTTTTTGAACAACATATATATATATATATATATATATATATATATATATATAGCTTGAAAAGGGAAAACATGAATTTTGCTAATTTCATTAAAAAATACAACTATGAAGAGTATTTAATTTCTCTACTGTGCTGCAGAAGAACTGGAGATAGAGATTAAATTTTTTCTAAGATTTTTTGTCCACTTAGTTTTAACGTGTGTGTCTTTACTTAGATTTCATCAAATTAGAATATAATTATTTTTTGTTATCAACAAACACATATTCATATAGATTTTATAAACCAAATTAGTAACTTTGTATCCATGTAATCGATGAAAAATGGTTGATGTTTGACACTGCATGTTAAATGATTTGTCCTTAAAATTTTCGTCTGAAGTACATAACTGATTTATGAATTAAGGAAGTTTTTTCTCAAAATCTTGATATTCTATAAATAACTTGCAAACGCTGACGATTCTTTTAATTAAAAATAAAATAAATTAAACTTGAAACTCTTGTCATTAGGCTCCAAATTCCTTGTAACGCTCACGATATTTCTGCAGTAGAAATTTCAAATTAATATATTATATTTGAAGGTAGTTTAACAAAAAAAAAAAGAAGGTGCTCTATATCAAGAGAAAAATGTGACTCTTTTTATATTACTATCAATCTCTTATAATTTAGAAACAAATGTTAAATTTTAAAATATTGGAATAGTAGCCCTAAAGATATAAATTATAGTTTATAACCAACCATAATTCTAGTAAACAAGTTAGGAGTCCGAAGCTAAGTTTAGCATATATTCTTTATCAACACATATCAGCACGATGACGAACACAAAACAAACGATACATTTTATGATTAATTACTACAGTTATTTATAAAGGAACGGTACAAAATTACAAATGAAGATGATTCAAAAAAGAAAATTACAAATGAAGATAGCTTAGCTATAAATACAGAAACCTCAGACATGTAAATTGCGATATTTTTTCGAAGTTAGAGGTAACTAGTTCTTTACTAGAGATTCTAGCATATATGCTCTGGAACGATACATAATATTAATATATGGAATGATACAAATATTTTTCTTTTTTTAAATAATTAAGAAGATTGTAAATCGTAACAAAAGAAAATACTTGTTGGCAAATTAAAAAGAAAACTAGATAGAAAACATAAGAGAAAAAAAGATGAAAGGAGCCTCGCTTTCGTTCCGGTGAGGTTTGGTCTCTAAACAGAAACGTCTCGTGCTTGCTATTGCTAGTTGCTGTCACCATTAACAGTGTCCGCTTCTTCCCACACGCCACGCCAAGATCGCCCTTTTCTAGCCGTTGATTAGTTTTGAGTTTGAATTTTGGGCAAACTTATGATTAAAAATCTTTTAAATATTAAAACTATAAAATAACTCTGATCACTATCTTGTGGAAAAGTAAGGATCCGAACGTCAAAACATGGACAATTGCAAAACAATTACGGTGCGATTCTAATAATAAAAAACTTATAAACACATAATTATATTTAAAAATTTGTTATTATTAACAGCAATATATATATATATATTTAGAGTCTAAACAAACCTATGCAATTTTCCAATACTATTATTAGCAGATTTTCTGTGTTTCTTTATCGATCAACTGTTTAGCTTAGGAATTTTCGTATTCGAATTTTCAGTTTGAGTTGGTATATAATTTTTTTCCTCATTTAAATATGTATCTTGTGTTATTGTACTATGTATTTCCCTCTATTTCTATATTGCAGTATTTTGGTGTGAGAAATGCAAGCTTAAATAAATAAATACTATGCAGTTTTGATTTATGTATTTAAGTATAATTTTATTTAAATTTGTGTCCATAATTTATTTTAATTAGCTTTAAATTTTTAGTTTTGATTTTTAAAATAATCATATGTATATATATCAGTATTTGTAGTATAAAAATCGATTTTTATGTAACAATTCATTATGTGGATCCCGACTGGCCTTGCAAAACATCGATACTAATTCCTCACAGCTCAATCGGTGACAGCTTGTCTTGTATGAATGTTGTTAAATTGTGAAATTTTGGGTTCCAAAAATGCTAAACGCACCAATAACCTACATGTATGGTCGTGAGAGGTTAGGATTGATGGTCTGCAGGGCCAGCCGGGATCCACAGGTTGGTTGTCACAGTTTTATTGACTGGTCTAGCTCCAGTTGGACGGAGTGAACAAGCCTTATCTTTCTTTGAAGAGATGTAACTTGAGGCAAAACCTAGCAAATGCACACTGGATACGCTCTTAGCGGGTTGTGCAAACATTCCTGCTTTTAATTTCGGTATAAAGATAATGAGTCCCTGAGTTCATTAGATAAAAGTACTTATAGACCATTTATGTATCTTATCAATAGATAATCAGTATCAGCAAACCATACACTGATTCTTATGTCAGAGGATATGTCCCCTCAGCTTCACATGCACCCATGCAGCAAACAATCATGTTTATGCCTCTCACCAGGCTCAGCCAGCCCCACAGGTTTCTTAAGTTTTGGCTTTGTTGCATTTCCTTTTTCTCATCCTTCGTTACACCATAGTGCTAATGGTCACCCTAATCTGGCAAATTTTCAAATGTCCATATTAGGAGTTTTTCCGTTTCTGTATTCTGTTATGTTTTTTGCATTGATCCAAGTCTAAATGAAATCTAAAGTATATAGGTTAGCAAAAGAAAAAGTCTAGAGTATATACGTAATGCCTGGTCTCTTCTTCTGTGTGAATTCCCACTCTCTTGCATTCAATTGGATTCACTCTCCTTCAAGGTAACAGACTAAAGCTCCACCTATAAATATGTTTTTGTTTGCTATGAACAACATCCCATCTACCAAAGTCTCTGTTTTGCATGAACTCCACAATGGCGACTTCACATCTTCTCCTTGCCGATTTGAAAGCTGGTTGTTGTTCTATGGGTGTCAACATGCTACTCCTCGAGGAGAAAGTAACGGCGATTACTCATTTGCTTAGATTGCCTACATTACTCATTTGTCAAACGCCTTAGATGGAAAATCAGTTGCCATGAATCTATAGAGCTTTTGTAATTTTGTAAAATTCCCATGGATTATCTTTGATGGTCTATATTTTTTTTTCTTCAGGTTGACCGCAAATGGGTTAGCTGAACTACAGATAGAGGGGGATGGAAATTGCCACGCTAGAAGGAACATTTCATATAGACTTTGTATGGATTCAAAAGAAAGTGAAATATATTTGTTACACAAATATGTTTAAAGAGTAGTGTTGTGGCTGCAGAGAAGGAAGAGGTGTAGATCGCAGCTGTTAAAATGGTGGAGGTGGATGTGGTCCTGTGGAGGCAGCTGTGGCTACTGCGGAGGTGGTACTGGAGGCGATTATTAGATGATAATTCTGTAAAATTTTTATGTAATAGAAACCTTTTGTGTTTGTGCTTTATTTTAATGCATAAGGCATTATACATTTTTTTTTCTATTAAACATTACTATATGCAGATGTAAAAGAATGGTTTCAAAGACATGACAAAGTTCTGAGCATCGAAATTTCAGTCGGATCACTTTAAATTATGTTAACAATCCAATGGTTCAATTTTGCTGCACATACTATTCTAACATGGTCTACCTAGTTTGTATTTTTATTCAAGTTGTATATTTTATGTATTCATCATTACTGATTTCTCATATTTAGTGAACGAATCGGTTACGTCGGAAAAAATAGATTTTTTCCCCAAAGTTTGATAACATATATTGGAAAGATTTTACGAAAAGTCATTTACACAACAAATCAGACAAATGGCTAATACAAAAGTGAACTATGTGAAATTACATCAGTGTTACGTTTCTTTTGCTAAAAACTAGATGGGCCTTTTGAATTTTTTTTTCCAGTATAATGAAAGGTACATGAGTAAATTTGCTGCTCCAATAGTGTAAGCCTGAATGATACAGTTCCCAACAACATAATGATAAAACCCACACATCAGGAATGCCTAGAGAATCAAGTCACCGTTAAGTGCCTGCAAGTAAGATTAAAGACCGTGGAGCTGTGTAACCAATTTGATGCTCTCTTATCTGTAGGTGAAGGACAATAATCCTTTCCAGCTGTCGTGTATAGCTGTCACTCTTGTCTGTCTCTATTCTAGATTATTCCTCGTATGCTTATAATCGGATGATGTAAGACATTGTGTAAGGTTAAGTGTCTGAATTATATGTTGATCACAAGTTATAAATCAATTTTACCTCGCTTTCTGTTAGGTTTAGCTTACTGATATATCCGACTCCTTATGGTGGCGATGGCTATCCTCTCTAATATTTCTAGCGGCGGCAGAGACACAAACAAGCAACCACAAGAAGCGAATCAAGAAAACATGTTTGAACCTTTATCAGAAGATCTCTTGCAGCTTTGCATCGCACGCGTGCCTAGATACGACAACCCCAGAAATTGGATACGACAACATGTATCATATCGAAAGAATTTGGATATCGCATCTCTTCGCCGGAGCTCTACCTTAAGAAGTCTCGCAGCAAACTCACCGAATCGGTGCTTTACGTGTTGATGGCAAAGCCCATATAATAGTACAT
The DNA here is from genome assembly GCA_900406325.1 of Erucastrum elatum. Lineage (NCBI taxonomy): Eukaryota > Viridiplantae > Streptophyta > Magnoliopsida > Brassicales > Brassicaceae > Erucastrum > Erucastrum elatum. The sequence goes on from OVBX01004180.1 coordinate 8,573, forward strand.
CCTCAACCCAAAAAGTCAAGATAAATATTTATGTAAAATCAATACGTATCATACCATGCCTTCGGGGGTTAACTGTTGTCATCATTGGACCCGAGACGTATGTCATTAGTGGATGCTATGACGGCCAAAGAACCGTATCAGATTTTGTTGTAGTTGTTGCATAACACACACATGTATAAATTGTAAATTTTAATTTGTTTTTGGCGTCAATGAAGGAGGTAAATTATTTTGTTGTAATTATAGATTTAATCTTATAGGATTTTGAAGGTTGGATTGAAAATTTTAGTAGTTAGCATAATCTTATAAAAAAAATATAAATGCTATATAAATTTTGCTTTTTGCAGTAAAACAAAAAAAAATCTTTAAAAATCTGTATAAAAAAATTTGGAACTGCAAAAAAAAAACTCACTACAGTTCCTTCCATATCAGATGATATTCTTACATTTTTGGACATAATTTTTAATACAGTATCATATTTCATGTTAAGTTTTAGTGATCCAAAATTGCGACTGCAACTTAAACAGTAAGCACTTTGGAGGACCAAAGAATCATGGAAAATTGGAATGTAAAGACATTCGCATTGCGGGGTTCTTGTGTTAAGGTTCTTAATATATATATATATATATATATGTATATGTATATATATATATATATATACAGTATTTAAAATTCAAGTCTAGCATCTATTTAGAAATTTAACATCTCTCTTTCTGTGTCTACTAATTTCAAGACACGAGCAATACATCATTATGCTTTCTATTAACAAACCTACAATTAAACCTAATCTCACCAGGTCTACCAGATTGCAAATCACCCAGCTTCACCATCCCTTCTGCAAAAGCCTTGAAGAACTCACCTTGATCCTCACTAAACCTTTTCACATACTCTCTCGTCTCTCTACTGGTGTAAAGAGTCTGGTCAGAGTTAAGAAACCCTCTCCCTGAGACCAAGTCTTTGAAATACTGATTATCAAAAACATGTGGTGTTGCGTCTAGATCTCCTGTCACGTTCTCGTCTCCACCCAAAGGACAAAGTTTGTTAAGCTTCTTCTTGTAAACCGGTTCGAGAACCGGATCCGGTTGACCAGAACCGGATTGGTTGTAAAGCCTAAACATGATAGAAAAACACCGACCTTGACCAATAGAGTGTGACCCGGATAAAGCAACCATGTCTTTGACTGAAAGATCGAATCTTTTGAAGAGATCAATCAAGAACGTTGCGTTTGCTCTTGGACTCGGCATTATGTCGTCTGAATCTTTTTGACTCGCTGTTAAACTGTCTTTCCTCCCTAGCTTCACTTCCCAGTCCGGTCCTCCTGTCTGGTTTTCCCACAAAAACCAAAATTACTAAACCGAATAAACACTAAGCCGGGAGATTACAGAGTGAGAGGTTTTTACAAGAGCAACGGCGTCACGAGAAGCCATGATAACGATGTCGGCACAAGAAACAGTAGCTGGACAAGCTTTCTCCAGAGCTTCTTTAATGTCGTCTACAACTTCGAAAGATCTCAGTGAATTGATGTTGGAAAGTGATAGTTTTTCACCAAGCATGTTCGGTGTGTCGTCAAGCAACAGAGAGGCGTCACATCCCTTAGAGAGTCACATACAAAAAAAATAGTTAGAAAAAAATATCAAGAAGAGAGAAAAAGATTCATTGTTGTTTATTACATTGACGAAACAGTCGTGAAACTGGAGACGCATAACGGAAGCGACGCTTCTTGCTTCTCTGAACATGGCTTTCTTCATTTCCTTTCTTACTATGGATTCAGCTTCAGGGCATGTTTCGCTGTAGAATCTTGGTCGGAGAATTTCTCCGGTGACTGCCGTCAAGAGAAGTAGGTAGAGGATGAGATGGGGAATAAGAGACATACTTGTTTTTTTTTTCTTTTTAGTTTTTAAATCTTTTTTTTTTCTTTGAGTTTGGCTTTCAGTGATGGAAGAAAGAAGAGACTTTGTTGGTTTATATAAAAGAGTTTTTGGTGGTTTTCGAGAATGATTTCTAATTTCTGAATGCTTTTCCATAAATGGGTTTTGTGCAAGTGTGGTGGTGAGCTTCCAAATATCATTTTTGCTCTATCTGATTTTAATGAAATAATTCATGACTATTACTAGTATTTGGTAACAATGGTTAGTTGGCAACTCCTTACCAGAAAAAATGGTTAGTTGGTAACTAATATTAGTATTTGGTCACAATGTATGGTAGTTAGTATAGTCATAACGAGGACTAGTGTAGTTTATTTTTTTTCATTTATTTAAAAAATTGATATTTTATCAAATTTAAATAAAAAGTAAATAAAATTTATTTTTAAATATTTGAAAAACTTAAAACAACAACCTCTCAAATACTGAAAAGCACTCAATAGTAAAATCTAAGAAAGAAGTTAAATGGCTTAAATAAATTATTTTCCATCTTGCTGAACAAGTTTTAAAATGGTTAAAAGATGGGAAATAATTATATTTGAGATCACAAAATGAAAATAATAAAAAGTAAAGAAAATCTAATAAGTGTACTTTTCCATCTGTAATTTAAAAAGATAAAATTTTACTTTGTTTGTCCATTTCTAAAGGAATTGAGACTAAATAACTAATTTACACTGTCTTTTGATTGGTTTGTTTTCAACAAACACCGGGATTAGTTTTTTTTTTCTTTCTAAAAATTCCTTTTCTGCTAAAAACGCTTGTCAAACAAACTCTTGAGGTGCATAATTGTTTTAACAATTTCAATAACGTATAATATTTATTTAGATCAAATGCAGTTTTTCTTTGTTTGACAACACAATCTAAATATATTACTTAAAACAGTTTAGCTATCCAAACCAAGAGAATAGAGTCGACATATATCAAAACTGATGAAAATTTGGCCACTGCATGTCAAAAGGTCCGTCTTCAAAGAACAATGAACTTCATATATTGACAAGTATATATACTTTCACAATCCACATAACTTTTAAAATCTATAAATTTTTAAAAGTTATTCATCTCCTAGTAACTTCTTAATTTTCTGAATTCATTACTATTTGCATTAATCAACCAATAAACTTTTTATGTAACGTATAGATGGAATGAAATGCTATAGTATAGATAATACTATACAAACCAACGGCAAGCTAGATTTCGTAATTATATATGTATTTTTTTTAGTATCCAACAGTAATTCTGGTCAATGTTCACTGAATCAAATAGTGTAAACACATTTTATTGATAAGCTTTTAAAGGTCACGAAGAAGTAAAGTGGTTTCAACTTTAAGCGCCACTTTTGACTTTGTTGAAGGAATATAAACCTTATCCTCCAAACAGTTACGTACTTACGTTGGGTTGGTAAAATGACTCAGTTATGAAGTACATATATGCGTTGAAGACTCGAAGCACATCTAACATGCTGAAGGCAACATCCATTAAAGTCATGATATGTTAAAGAACCTCAGATATCACGATAATACAGTTCCACAACTATCAAACTATAAATGTTGGCCATGTATAGACTAAACAAAAGACGATTATTTGCAGCAATAACAAAAAAAAACAAGAGAAAATTTTTGAGAAGAGAAAAACACAAATCAAAATAAGAAAATAATATACTTAATAAAAAACAATATTATTTTTTTACTGTCACAATTAATACAATAATAATAGTTGGAGAGGTGAGTGATTGGGTATAGTGAGATAAGACTATTGTTGTGACAAAAGGAGGCAATAATTTGAGCCATTGGTTCGTATTTCCTGCAACCGAACAAATTGCCCTTTTCCTTTTTCTTTTCTGTCGACGAACAAATTGTCCTTTTTATATAAGTATCATTTTCTTAAACTATTTTTATTAATCAGAAACCTTCAAAAGTGACTTAGACCAAAAAGAAAAAGCCCTTCAAAAGTGACTGACACTAAAGGTAAGTCTTCGTCACCATGACTTTGCGTTCGTGGGTTCTGAACTCTGAATACGCTACCGTTTTGAGATATGATGCCTGTCCCTATCTTTAGTTGTGACTTAGGACAAACAGTCATAATTAATACATATGACTCGGAGGTATCTAGTTTCCTAAAAAAATCCTATAGAATTCGAAATCAGCAGATGGAACGCACATGAAGGCCATTAAATTTGATTTTTGAGCTAACCAATATATAAAGACCATATCAATTAAATAATCACTAACTATTGCCACCACATTTGATGAATTCGCTAAAATCGAAAATTCTGTTTTTACTTGGCCAAGGCTCGAAATGGTACTAGCGGTGTAAGATTTAACTGCAGTGCGATTCTAACAATTATAAAAATAGATAAATATAATATATATATATATATAAAAAGATTTTTGTTACGGTTAACTACTGTGCGCGAAACTGTTTACCATTCAAAGTCTAATAACAAAAAATCATTTTGTATTTCATTGCTTTGGCTTCAATTCAAGCTCTCGAAACAAATGTCATATGAGTTTCTTTTTTTGTTATTGCAAAAAATGTAATTTATCGCCTACATGATACTTGCATGGAAGGACGTAATATCATAATTTGGTGAAGCATTAAGACATAACTGCTACATGCATGCATGTTAGCGTTTGTAGAATAGCCTTGGTACTGGAAGAATATTGTCTAAGAAGGCATTTGATGAAGACTTTTGGGGAATAGTGTATAAATTCTCTTTTGTTTATGTCTCGCATAGTCATTTTTTACCCTCACGTTATGTTGATAAACCTTTGTTCGTTTCTAGCAATAGTCTCACGACGATCACCAATTGGAGTCATTGCGTTACAAAGTCACATACTGAATATCGCAGAGGGAAAATTGTCTACTTTATTTACTAGCAATGACTATTGACTGCAACACGCCAACAACAAAGTTTTGTCACCTTAGAATCTTAGATGTAACTAACACACTATCTACTCAAATCATACTAGTTGTTCGATGTGCACAGATGCAGGTAATATAAAGGGAGTAGAGAGATGAGTTGATCATAATAACTTAGACGCTTTTAATGATATAGTATATGATAGCCTTTGACAAAAAAAGGTATATGATAGCCTCAGACTGATATTGTTTCACTTAGAGCATGTTTATCGGGGTCTCATAATAGGGTTGCTTAAGTTAATTTTAATTTAAGAAAAAAGAAAATTACCTTTTATTTGTTGCAACGTTGCTTAATTAGGGGAAGGAAGGGCTGTCGCTTATGGAACACGCGTCATACATGGGAGTCTTCTCCTCTCTCTCATCTCTACCTCTCTCCCTCTCCCAAAGAAATCAATCCGTCGACCGTCGTAACTAACGGAAGCTCGTATCGAAAGTTCGTGTCTCCACTGGAGGAGATCTCTCTTCCCACCGTGATGTCGAAAGCTCGTGTCTACAGCGACATGAACGTGATCCGTCCCAAAGTTTATTGAGATTACGAGTCTCTCCTCTGTCACCCTGGTAACTACGATCTGGCTCTTCTTATGTTTGGTTTTGATTCTTTTTCTGCTTTTCGTCAACGCATGTTACATGTTCGATGAATTGTCTTAAAGATTCGTACTTTCCGTATTTGACGTTGATGATCCGTAGAACAAAGCAATATGTTGTTTTTTTAATCTGAATTATATGACAGTGACGCCGCCGAACATCTTCGGTGTGGAGGTCCTTCATCATAATTTTCATTTTTTT
>OVBX01004181.1:0-15150 GCA_900406325.1 Erucastrum elatum
TATATATCCATACTAATTTTTCAAGCGTGCCTAACTCAAAACATCAATAATATCTCAAAAATCAAAAATATCGTATGTCATTTTTTTTGCAATCTTGGCAAAACAAAGGAAAATTCTATTATTGCGTGTTTCATTAAAAACGTTTAGTTTTATGTAATAAATAATAACCACTGTTTTGACCAAAAATACTATTAGTACTGTTTAACAGATTATTGACGTCATTTTACAACCACAGCAATTTTGATGTCACTCGCTCCGTTTATTTATTTTTCCTATAAGTAAAACATTCTTCCTAATCCATTCAACTCGTTATCTTTACTTCACTTCACACAAATGGCTTCCGCAAGATTTTTATCTCTCCTCTTCGTCTTCACTCTCTCTCTTTTCCTCACAACCACCGATGCTTCCTCCCGCTCTCTACCAACATCACACGAAACGACCGAACTCGACGTCGTTTCATCTCTCCAGCAAACACAACACATCCTCTCAGTCGACCCGACTCGTTCCACACTCACCACCACCACCACAACCACACCCGAATCCTTCCCGGCCTTCCTCAACTCCTCCTCCCCACTCTCTCTAGAGCTCCACTCCCGAGACACTCTCCTCGCCTCACAGCACAAGGACTACAAAAGCCTAGTACTAAGCCGACTCGAGCGAGACTCATCCCGAGTCGCCTCAATCATCTCAAAAGTCAGACTCGCTGTGGAGGGCACCGACAGCGAGACCCGTTACCAACCCGAGGAGCTAACGACGCCCGTCATCTCCGGAGCCAGCCAAGGAAGCGGCGAGTACTTCTCCCGCCTCGGCGTCGGTACCCCGGCGAAGGAGATGTACATGGTGCTCGACACCGGAAGCGACGTGAACTGGATCCAGTGCAAACCATGCTCCTCCTGCTACCAACAATCCGACCCGATATTCGACCCGAGTACATCCTCCACGTACAAGTCCCTCTCCTGCTCCTCTCCACAGTGCGCTTCTCTAAGAGTCTCCGCTTGTCGCACAAACAAATGTCTCTACCAAGTCCGTTACGGAGACGGATCCTTCACCGTTGGTGAATACGCGACCGATACGGTGACGTTTGGTAGCTCAGGTATTAAATGATATACTCCGGTTTAGTTAAATGTTAGTGAGTTGGTTTAGCTAACCGAATAATCAAGAAGTAAATTTCATTTCATTGAATAACAGGTAAAGTAGACAACGTTGCTTTGGGTTGTGGTCGTGATAACGAAGGCTTATTCACCGGAGCGGCCGGTTTACTCGGTTTAGGAGGTGGGGCCATGTCGATGACGAGTCAGATCAAAGCGAAGTCTTTCTCCTACTGCCTCGTGGATCGCGACTCGGGGAAATCGTCGAGTTTAGATTTCAACTCGGTGCAGATCGGCGCCGGAGACGCGACGGCGCCGATCCTCCGGAACAGCAAGATCGACACTTTCTACTACGTCGGGCTCAGCGGGTTCAGCGTCGGCGGTCGGCAGGTCTCCATCCCTTCGCCGGTGTTCGCCGTCGACGCCTCGGGAGGCGGAGGAGTGATCTTGGACTGCGGAACCGCCGTGACTCGGCTCCAGACTCAGGCTTATAACTCGCTGCGCGACGCGTTCGTCAAGCTCACGGCGAATCTCAAGAAAGGGACGTCGAGCATCTCTCTGTTCGACACGTGCTATGACTTTTCATCTCTCTCCACCGTGAAAGTCCCGACGGTGGCGTTTCATTTCACCGGTGGGAAGACGCTTAATCTGCCGGCGAAGAATTACTTGATTCCGATTGATAACGCCGGGACGTTCTGCTTCGCTTTTGCTCCGACTTCGTCTCCGTTGTCGATCATCGGGAACGTGCAGCAGCAGGGGACTCGTATCACTTACGATCTGGCGAATCATCTTATCGGGTTGTCAGCTAATAAATGCTAGAAAGGTTGATGATTAGTAGTTTTACAGATATCAAGTAAAACTCTTTAGTTCTTGGTTGTTTAATGAAAAAATAAAATATCAAGTGTGAACTTCTTTTTCTCTAATTAATCAGAAGTCTGAAAAAAAAACCAGAAGTTATTTTTGATTTTTATTTTATTTATCGACTATAAATCCGAAAATGTTGTAGCCTCAGATAGGTTTTTAAGTTGTTGTTTGATGCTATGGTGATTTTTTTTTATGAGAGTAGAGTAATTTTATAATAGCTATAGTTGAATTATATATTTTAATGGTACTTTATGTTAGAGAAAAAAATTAAATGGTAAATAAAAAATAATAAACTATCCTAATTATAGATTAATTTATTTTTATTCTATTATAGAGCAAAAAATAAAATTATATTTGAATTTTTATACTCTAAATTTTGTTTTACAGTGAAAATAAGAGTAGCATTACAACATGTTTTAAGAAACATCTCAAAGAGTTTTTAATTACATGTTATAAAAGTAGGACCTTATCTTGGGAGTGTATTTACATGGCTGTCTGAACAGTCCGTGTGAATGTAAACTTTTTTTATTGGACTCGGATCTGAAAGCCGAGTTAAAAACACACAGAATATTTACTTTTGTTTACATTGACATGCGAGCGTGTCCGATTATCTATCTAGTCAACAGATAGTTAAAGACACATCACTTGTCCACTAACTTGCACCGAAGGAAGAAGATATTAAAAGATTTGTTTTTTTTCTATCTGTTTACATTAATTCCGGAAAAATTGAATAGAAAGGTGGTAAACCATGTCATTATGTGCATAAGCTTGCATGCACAAAGCCACGTCCTGGAACAATAGACGAGGGTGGAATTTCAGGGTTTACTTAGCTTAGTCATTCTGGCAACTACCGAGTAAATCATGTGCATATGAAGTCACGGAGTGATTTACTAACTTGGCCCGTTTCTACTTTCTGTCATTAAACTCATCTCCCCTGATTTTTTTATTTGTATCGTATTCTAATTTGTTTTATATGAGTGATACGGATCACTATACGCTGTTGTGTATGATATATGCGTAGACAGAAATCATAAAAGTTTTAACAGCTTCGAGAAAATGCCACATCGTTTTTGAAGTTATATGAACAGATGGCGGCAGGACATTCTTATCGGAAACCATAAAAAACAATGATTTTTATTCCAATCAATCTTTTGGAGAATTTCAGAATTTCCGATTTATATATTGTGTATTTCCGTTGGTATTATATAATATCATCATATCTCACCAAAGAAAATTCGCATGATAGTGATGTTTAATGCGAAACCTAGCGACACCTTACACTAACTCATAATGAATCCTTGTAATAATATCTTACAGTTCAAACGGGAAAGGGGATTGAAATCCCAAAGAAGCTGGCTGCACTGCAGTTCATGTTAGAATGGAAGTAACGGTGAAATTTCAAATAAATCACAACTATTTCTTATTTAAACTCTCTTGCTGGTGAAATTTTCAGGCTAAGCGTCGATGCTCTTAAATATACCATATGGATGTTTCAATCATCTGATAACGGTTTTATAAAAAATTACAATACATGGACGTGACGTCGGTAAGGAGGTTGATAGAGATGTGAGATTAGAATCACATGCAAAAGTGGCCCGCCATTTCATTTTATTTTGCTTCTTTTGGACACTGCCATATGAATGCTGTCTACGCAATTTCTGTCTTTACGATTACAACGGCATAACTCCGTTCACCACCAAATATAATTAACATTATTTATATGCGTGACGCCTATAATATATAATAGTATCGAAACACTTGCATATAATTATTGTGAGTGTGAAGATTCTAAAAAGGATCGCCGATCATGTGATATGCTTAAGGACTTTAGGTTTTGGAATCTAGTAATGTTTGTGATCGGTTTGTGCTTATTTCTTTCTGATCAACTTATCCTAAAAATTATAATATGATATATGTTGTTTGTGCTTAAGGTTTGATCTATGGTGTTTATACCGTGATTTTGAGAATAGAGATATTGGTAATGCATTTGGTTAAACCGCTGACAAATTTTGTGTCAACTAGAAGAAACTTTGATAAGATATTTAAAAGCATGTTTTTATCTTTTTTTTTTAAGTTAAAAGATAGTTTTTCATATTTCGCTAAAAATCTCATCGTAAGATCACCCATTGATCATGTTGTAATGGCTATCTTACGTGAATAGCTATGAAATTTAGAATAATAATTTTTTCTCCATTTTCATAATTTTTGTCAATAACACAACTGTTTTTTTTTTCAAACCTCTCTATTATATTCAAACTGTATTAACATAACAAAATTTGATAAAGCAGACTTTTTACAAAGATGAACCGAATGTCAAGGTCTGATCCGCTTAAAATTATTTTAAATCAGATGTGTGTTTGATTTTGGGAATTAACTGTCTAATACTAGTGATGTATTGTCAACTACTACTAATTGCATAGAAGTGATGTATTACCAAATCTAAGCGTCGTGATTAGCCAAAAGGGACATGGAAGTAAAGGAGCACCGTACACTCGTGGACCCACTAGGATCTGTTTGTCGGTAAGATTAAAAACCCCAACAGTGAGACGACACGTAGAACTGCAGGCTTGCAGTTGCAGATGATGAGCTACTTTTTTTCTTTTGCTAAAAAGATGATGAGCTACTTTTATACCAGTACTTGTTTCACATTAGATTGCGTTCACGTGGATTGAATACATGACGCCAGATATCACGACAAATAATAGTAATACTTTTTTCAGAACAACTAATATAATGAAGGTAAAACTTGTGTATCTTTTGTTGATCCAATTTATTTATACAGCATACAAAACGTAAGCCACATAGTACTATTAGGAAACTATTAGATGAGTCTAAATCCCTAAAAGCATCTCCAATCTCTCATACTTTTACCTTTATAATAGTATTTAAAGACAAAATCTCTCCGGACCATCTCTATTTCTACCTATAAATAAAGATTGTTATTTTTCCACTATTTATAGAGAAATAAATAGCATTTTTCTATATTAATACATTGAAACAAAATACATCTTTATTATAAAGTTCTTCTATTTTAAAAGTACAAATAAGAAAATACATTGGAGATGGTCTGTTAATTAAAAATACTTGAAAATGCAAATTGCAATTAATTATCCTTGAGAAAAGTTTACATGAGCCGTTTTGTTAAAACAAAGCAAACTGATTTGTTTTGCAGTTATCCTAGTTTTCACTACCAAATTTGCGATTTGCAGTGATGATTAGGAGGTGACATATACGCATCGACCTTACAGGATAAGCTACGAGAAATAAATGTTTTCGATACTCTAACTCTAAGATAGGGCGTGCGAAAATAATGAGACCTAGGCCTGGACACGGATCGAATATCCGGGTTTTTAAAGGTATTTGTGATTTGCTTCGTAAGTTACGGATATCTAATTTTTGTATTTGCTTTGCTTCGGAGAAATACGGATATTCGGAAAAACGGATATCCGGAAAATAATTAAATATTTGCGGATATTTGCGGATATTTACGGATATCTCATATGTTTTGATTAATACAAATAATCTTCAAATTTCGAAGCAGATTTGTTTTGTATAATATATTTTTTTACGTGATATATATGATAAAAATTAAAAGAATAAGTAAATCTACATATTTTGTAAAAAAATAAATTTAGTTAACAATTATAATAACACAAAATTTAAGAAAAAAATAGTTATCATAAAATATTTTTGTTTTTTTATGTACTGCTTCTATATAAGTAATAATGTAAATAAAAACTGTCAAATCATATGTCAGAATAATATTTATATAATTTTATACATATATAACTTTAAATATAATCAAGATTTACATGTATTTATATATTGCCGGATCGGATCGGATATCCGCTTCCCAAAATTTTAATATTTGTGATTTGCTTCGTTTTTGACGGATATTGAATTTTAGTATTTGCTTCGATTTGTAAAGTTACGGATATCCGGATTTTTTGGATCGGATCGAAGCGAATAACGAATCGAATCAAAATTTACGGATATTTTGCCCACCCCTAATGAGACCTATAAGAAACGAAATAGACAATAGTAAAAAAATATGGTTAACTCACATATGTGTATATATGTAGTTGGAAGGTGTAACAGGGCGGGAAAATAAATAAAGAAAAATTAGGATCATGCAAAGTCAAAAACATAATGCGACATTAAATGCGTTTGGTTGATCAGCTTGATTTATAAAGTAAAGAGTGTCATGCAAATTCAATAAATTCTACTTACAGGTTCCAAGATGCAGATCACATTTTTTCAAAAAAAAAAGATGCAGATCACATTGGATACTTATCGTGATTACTCTATTCACATACTGATTCCCTTACCTGCTGAATCTCGTATTATCATAAATTCGTCTAGATTTGAGAAAAATGTAAAATAAAGTAGCTTATATGAACGAATGAACATAATATATACATGTACGGAGGATATAATATACACACGAACATAAACATGCCATTGTAGGGTCTGAGCAATTATTATACCTTTCACATCTATGCTTGTGGGGAACGGACTTGTTTTAAAGGGTGATGATAAGTAATTAGGGGGACCAACAAAATGGGAGGATTCGCTTTTAATATCGAAACTAAAAACATGGGGGGAGTGAAAATGAAAGGAAACAAGGACAATATAATGAAATGCTTACAGTGAATAAAAACAAAATCAAAATGACGATACTTGTTGGAGGCTGACCAAAGTTGACGGATAGAGAAGACTCGTTTTACAACTCTGAAAGAGTCCAAGTCGCCAAGTGGTGTGTCTGCAGGACTTTTCTTTTGGTCTTCCTCTATCTTTGCCATTGTATTTATGTTCAACAGTGTTCACCGAAATTACTTTTCCTCTGTGTGTTTGTTTCTCATATCTCCTCGTTAATTTAACAATCGGGTATCATTCAGTTTGCATACCTTACGATATTCAGCATTTTTCTAAAAGTAAAACTTCTCTGTAGCTTTTATATATATTATAATATACCTAGTGACATGAATCCCTCTGTACATAAGATTTCGTAATCCCACAATTTCTTTTAAAAAACCCCCAGAGAAGAAAACAAAAAGGCGAAAAGTTTCAAAGGATGAATGATTAAAAACCGCGAGGGAGGTTTGTGGTTGTTTCTGTCACCGGAGTCTCCTCAGCACCATGGCTAAACGAACAAAGAAATTAAATGAGAATCAAACACATAATAGAGTTATAACCCCACAAAAAAACTAACAAAAATTGGGTGGATATTTGTTACCTGAGATAGCTGAGAGCAGACATGCGGTAGAGACAAGTGAAGACCAGTACATGCAATCCTATTGTGTAGAAGAAGGCAAATGTCCTCGCATACCTGAAACGAAAAACCTAATCAGCCCCAACACTCTCCTTGTGATGTACTTGCTTAATTTTGAATATGAAGAGCGAGCGGCTTTACTTGTTTCCTAGAAGGAAACGGCCACTGCTTAGTGTAATCCGATCTCTAATTCCCAACTCCTTGACCCGTTGCTCTCTTTCCTGTTTGAACACACCATATAGTCACACGAGGCTTGGAATGGTTAATACTTACTACTCACTAAGGTTTGTCTAGAGATATATAATAGAAGAATGCTTTTAACCTTTTTCGAGAATGCTGCAAATGGATTGATATCATCCTCGTATATTTTCTTGTATTTAGATTCCACATCCGAGCTAAATCCACTTTCCAGATCTTCCACATACTGACGTTTGGAGAAACATTTCAATTAGAAAAAACATGAGCATGATGGGGCATAAAAGCGTTTCAGAGAAAGGAAAATACCTTCTTTGATCCTCGGGAAACAACTTTATCATGGTTATAGTCTTGGACGTAACGGATTTTGCCATAGAGTTTGACGTTGTCTGCTTTGGTCTTCTCCAATTCGTCTGTGAGAAAGCCTATCTTCTCTTTTAATCGCCTTATTTCCTGCAAAAGAAAACACAGAACATTCAGCTCAAATGAGTTAACCAAGAGATAGAGGAAGAGGATTGAAATGGATATTCCAAGTGCACTTAGTGTTACCTCTTCTGTTTCCCGCAACCGTGCTCTGAACCGATCTCTTTGGCTACAGATAACTTTCAGCATTGAGCTTTGATCTTGATCTGATGGAACATGTTTTTGATCCATAGGAGACTGTCAAAAGGAAACAAAAAATGTTAAAGAGCAGCAATTAGCGTGAAGAGTATTACTGTGAGGTATGTATGAAAGCTTTCAGATATTGTGGCATCGAATCTCAAGCATATTTATTTTCCTTCACACCAGCATGGATAACAAGCAGAGTCAGCATAAACTAAAAAACTTTAAGATGTATGCTACTGGTTGTCTATCTCGATCTTAGTTCTGAACCATTTGATCCTTCCCCTACTCTTTCGGGGAATTTTCTCAGCTTCACGAGTGTTGCATGATAAGTTACATGCCTCATGTACATATGTCAGAGATAAGTACCTCAGACTGCTCAGCCACACCTGCTTCTGAGAACTCCCACTCATTAAACAGAGCACCTTTTCGCTCTTTTGAACTGTAACCCTGTGTAACAAGTAGAGAAGGTGTCAAGTACAATCAAAGTTTTTGATATCTGGTTTCTTCTCAGAAAATCCTCATAATCTCAGACAATAATATAAACATATATACACAGAAAAATCATGGAGGGGTCTCAGGAAAAACATCTACAAGGAGAAGAGAAACCTTAAAATGGTTACCTTCAAAATATCATCCTCCAGCTTTTGAATCAGTCTTTGCTGTTCATTAACCTTAGCTGTTAGTTCTTCTCCCTTGGCTTCAGCCTTCTCAAGCAAGGAGGTTTTCTCGGAAAGTTGAACCTGGGATTTAAAAAGTGGTTTACTCGACTAATGTCACTGACTTGTGAATGTTCATGTCACTGAAAAGGGAAAGAGTAACGAAGAGACATAATTACAGTGGTGCCGGTTCATTCCGTAGAAAATTATGTACCTTTAACTGAGTGACCTCATGCTCCATTTTTCTGTTTTTATCAAGAAGAAGCGACTCCATTCTGCTCATCTCTTCACCAGTGGTAGCAGCATCCCAGTCCTCAGCTTCAATTGAGTTGTAACCTACAGCCTAATACGCAATGACAGTATTATTTTTACACAATATTATTATTATTTTTAGGAAGAAGAATGGATGATGGATCTATGGCAAGTCAGTTAGACGGAAAAGAAGCGAAGCACCAATAAACACCAGAAACGATAAATACCTGCAGAATTTTCACTTTCTTGCGCAGATCATCAACTAATTTTGCTGATGGTCTTTCTTGAAGCTCTTTTTTCATCTCTTCAATGAAAGTATCCTAGTTTAATTCAAAAAAAAAATGACGGGATGCAAACATTAGACATGGAAAGTGATAGGAAACTAGTTTCCAAAACAAAAAAAAAAATCTCAGCATAAACGACAAAAGCACAAACTTCACCTTTTTATTGAGCAACGAATTCAATTTCTTTATCTCGGCAACATGATCTTCTCGCTCATTAGCTAAGGCAGTCTCAACATTGTGGATCTCCATATTAAGCTCTGATATAATCTTCTCTTTTGCAGTTAAGGAGTTCTCCAGCATACTATTTGAATCTACATTATCACTGCAGTGAACAAGCACAACGAAATCAAAACAAATAAAAAACTTAGATGAGACGTATCTAAAATTATGTGCCTTGTTAAATGGACCCTCAAGTGTAAAAAACCTCACCTATTCTTGTTTTCAGTATCTTCATTAGCTGTTTGCAGCTGAGACCGTAGATGTCCCTGTCACAAAAAAAATAACAAATTAAGCTACAAAATTACCTGGTTTATCCTGGGGCATTCCCTTAACTCACACATGACATTTACAGAACATTTCTGTGTAATACCTTTTCTCTCTCAAGTGTAAGGAGTCGCGTTTGAGCACGCTCCACTTCATCCATCAATAGACTAAGTTCAGATTGCTTTGTCGCTGTTTCTTCGTCTGAAGTTAAAGACAAAAGTAATGTGTATTAACAAGACAAGAAGGAACAAAGAATAAGAAAGATCGAAATGAAAACTGTCAAGTTTTTAGAGGAATGATCATGTAAAGGAGACCATCCCGAGCATGAAAGAACAAAACTGGTTCACCATATAAAGGGTCAGTGAACAACCTGATTGAGCACGAAGTTCAAAAAGTTGGCTCTGTGCTAACTCATGCAATTTTTGCATAGTGGACACACTGTCTTTTGCTTGCCTTAACTGATCTTGCAAAGCTTGTTCCCTGTACAAATGTGAATATGAAAAATGTTGGTGATGGCTCGAAAACTCTTGAACAACCAAATCATTCACGGAAGAAAATATATTTTACCTATCCTTTAAAAGCTCCAGCGTTTTCTGATTTTCCTCAGCCAGATTTCGTTGCTTGATCTCAACAACTTCCTTGATTTTTTCTTCCATCTGAATCCAAATAAAACAACACGATATGGCTGTTAATCGTAACCAGTTAACAGTTACAAGATCACAAAATAGCATCTCTACATATCTCGCCTTTATTATGGCTCTGTATAAGTTAGCATTTGACCTCAAGAAATAGATTGCAAGTGAAGCTTTACTGACAGTCACATTTGTTTAGTTTTGTCTCTCTATATCAATTAGAACACGAGATAAAAGTAAGCCAACCTGCTGCTCAAGCTGCCGGTTCCGTTCTTCCAGTCTCCTTATTGTAGCCTGTTGATTTTTCAGATGAGTCGCTTCTGTCCTAAATTCCTCAAGTTCAACTTTCATTTTTCGATTCTCAGATTCCACATCAGATAATTTACGCTCTTGCTCCTGAAAGACAGTAAATAGTAAGTTCAGTTTGCATATCATTCAGGCTACTAGAGGACTTAAGGTTTCTAGGTAAAAGGAGAATTACAGCAATAGAAGCAAGAGCAGGAAAGGGATCTGGTGCTTCATAGAGTTTCTGATAAATGTTTAAGAAAGAATTCTCCCCAAACTTAGCCCTCTTGGTAATATTATCAACTTCTTCCTGATACCCCTTGAGCAAGGAGTTAAACATACCAAGTTTGTCCTCAGGCGATGCTTTTTTGAAGTCTGTTACCAATATAAATCATAGTATATGTTAACATCTTCCATTATATCCATCAATCACCATCAGCTTGTGCTTAGGTTAGAACTAGCTAGATCCTAAAGAATAAAAGGTGAAACAAAAAAAAGTACCCCTGGTGCTCTCTGCAAGCTTTCGGCGATTCTTCTGGCTGTTTTCTTGATTCTCAGCTATTCTAAGCCCTTGCTCGTCAAGTATACTCTTCTCCTTCTCCAAATCAAACTCTGAAACAAGTATTTGATGAATAACAGTTAACGCAATGTGCTGGAACTTTCTCAATCGGATCACATTACGCTATTATTTCGTTCGTTCTCCTGAACATTCGAATGACAATCTCATCACGCCTCTAGTAGTACGATTAAACCTTACTACTTCAATGTAATTCAAAACTAAACCTAAGCACGAATCTCTCCTACTACAACAAGCTGCCACTAAGCTTCAATGCCACTCGAATCAAACGAATAGATATCTCAGCGTATGAAAATCTGAAACAAACCTTTCCAAAAACTGGTGACGACGGGAATGGGAGAGGATGAGGAGGAGGAGGAAGACGGGGGAGCTGTTTTATCTCTCTCCGATCCATCTTGCAATGCCTCCATTCTCCACGTGTTCGAATCCCGATCACGCGCTCCGGCGAACACAGGCAATACTTCAGCACGAAGAAACTTTCTGGGAAAGTGATAGTTTCCTTCGAATCTAGAATTTTCCGAGTGTTGTTTCTTTTTTCCTGCACTGCCGATCGGATCTGCTGATACATTAGAGTTTGGGGGTAAAACAGTAATTGTCTTAACACTTTAACAGGCTTTGAAATATTGAACCATTGAAGCTATATCAGATATAATGGGCTGATGCTTAGGATATACAAAGGCCCACTTCAAAGGCCTAAATTCATCTTTTCTATCGGATGTCCCCGAAGGGACCAAAGGCCTAAATTCATATAACTAAAACAATTAAGAAGGGATCACGTTTTAACGCGTAAAATTATTATATTTTTGAGAAAATCGTAACAACTGGCTATTCTTACGGTCTTAAAAATGAATTCAGTGTTTCAAAATATCAGGTTATAAATGAATGTGAAAGAACTTTTCTTAACCGTACAATTATGAGTTAATATTTACAGATATTTAGCATATTTTCATTTATTAAATTAGCATATATTGAGTACACTTGTATTTTTACAATATTGAAGGATTAACTAAAATCTAAAACACGTTTTTTTCCTTACATCAATCAAAAACGCGTTGACAGTTGTGATAGATTAAAATGTTATTTTTTTTGGTTAACTGATTATGCATTTCTAGAAAATATGTAATCCAAGATCTTCTCTAGAATTAAATTAAAATCACAAATATAATACCCAATTAGTACGTTACAAGCTGTCCTCCATGGTAAGAAAATCATTTTCAAAAAGACAAAAATCTACAATTGTAAGAAAGTTCAACGAACTAAAGTTTAAGCATTTATAGCCTCAGAGTGACACCATTCAACCTATTATATATACTGAACATCCACTCATCACATCTTTCACACCATCTTCAATCCTCTTTTTACCAGAAGAACTCAATACTTTTCGATGGAGAACCAATGGACTTCCGGTCTTTGCAGCTGCATGGAAGACGGCAAAACTTGTAACTAGAGTCGTTATTTACTTAAGAATTAATCATATCGGCAGTAAATAATTATACATAGTATAATTGTTTTATATAAGTTTAATTGATTTTTATTCTTTTTGATTTGCGATGAATTAGTTTGCCTTACATGTTTCTGTCCGTGCGTCACTTTTGGACGGATCGCTAATGTTGCTGACGAAGGAAATCACGGTAAGTCATATATATTGTTGTATTTGTGTGTACACATTCATCTGCAAGACTGTAAATATGTCTATACTCATGACATTTATATATGTAGGTTGTGGGGAATGTGGGATATTTTACGGACTGATATGTTGTGTGGTCGCCTTGCCATGCTTGTTCTCATGCACCTACCGGACCAAGATCCGACGCAAATTTGGGTTAGCAGAGTCTCCAGCTTCGGATTGCATCACTCACTGCTTTTGTGAATGTTGTGCTCTTTGCCAAGAATACCGTGAACTCAAGAACCGTGGTCTTGACCCTTCTATTGGTAATTGCAATTCTTACGAACATTTTTCCCAAGGAAGAGAGTTTAAATCAAATACAAAAACATCATAGTCCTTTTTATTGTCTGTTTTTGAAAAAAAAAAGTTTTTTTTTGTTGATTAACTATTAATGTTGCATTTTTATTATTTTGGTGTAATAGGATGGAATGGACATATGCAACAGGCAACATCTCATCCGATGGCTCAACACATGAATTGATTCTAAAGTTTCATGTTTCGCGATATGCTTATTTTTTTAGTGAACGGATGATTTAAATTAAATAAGTGGATTCAGAAATAGAACACCTTTAAGTGTGTTTTAAAGTATTAGTTTAAATGATTTCAGTTTTATTAATTTTGTTTTCGGTATGAACAAATAGATAAATTATGATGGTGTATAACCCCACATATATGTTTGGATAAAAATTGATCTTAAGCGAACCAAAAGGTGAAACAAAACTTAGTATCACTCATGCTCTCTGCAAGCTTGTCGCTGATTCTTCTGGCTGTTTTGATTTTCAGATATTCTTAACCCTTGCTCGTCAAGCTGACTTTTTTTTTCCTTCTCCAACTCAAACCGTGAAAACAAACATTTTCAAGACTGGTAAATGTTTGGGAAATTAAATGCTTTCAAGAGTTTCAAAACAAAGTAAAAATTATAGATCAAACGCGTTTTTTCTTCTTACAGCTAGTTAAACGTGTTTACAAAAACATTTTAAGAGATTTTTGCTATTATGGCGACATTTAGGGGATGATTGTTTGGATAGTTTTTAGATTTTAGATTTTGGGTTTTGGCTTTTGGTTTTTAGTTTTTGGATTTTGGTTTTTAGTTTTTGGTTTTTGATTTTGCAGTAGATTTTAGTTTTTGTAAAAACATGATTGGCTATTTGGTTTTCAGTTTTTGATTTTTTTTTAAAGTTAATAATATTTTACTTTAATTATTTTATTTTTGATTTTTTTGTAGTTTTGTTTTTTTAAACTTAAAAATAAATAAATTATTAAAAGAATATATCACAACTTTTTTGATAAAATAATAATACTAATAGATTATTTACAGAACATGCAAACTTTACATAAAAGAAATCTAAATAGTTAAATTAATTTTAAGGATAAAATTTAAAGAAGATTATTTATATAAATATTTTTTTTATTATATATGTTAAGGAAATTATTTTGACTAAAATTTTTTTGTTTATTGTAGTTGGCATTTTTATTTATATATAGTAGTTAGCATCTTTATTTTCTTTGGGTTTTATGGTACACAATATTAGTTATTATATCATGGATTTAACTTATCTAAAACACTCTAAAGTTTGACTTGTAGAAAATATTAGCTGTAAACCATTTGTTCATGTGTTTTTTTTTAACTTTGGATGTGATTCTTTAATATATAAAATAATTAATAGACTGCAAAAACATGAAAACTGTCGTAGTACATGAGAAAAACCCATAAAATGTGGATTCTGGTTCTTATGTACAAAATGGTTAAAAAGTTAAAAATCTGGTTTCCCTAAAAATTGGGGAATCTACTTTACTTAAATCTTGATTGGATAAAAATTAGATTTTGGAAAAACAAAAACTAAAAACTACTAATATACTTATAGATTGTAATAAGATAATTAAAATATGAATATAATGTAATTATGTAAAATAGTGAGTTGTCACATATCTTCCGTTATTCAAATCATTTGAAAAATATTATTCATTTTAACAAAAAGTGCAACATCAAGATGAGTCTGTTATTGTTCAAATCTGTGTGTTTTTCGACTTTCCTGATTTTATGAAAGGTGTTTTGTACTAAAAATTAAGCATTTATGGTCTTCAAGTGACAGTGTGACACCATTACCATTATACCATATTACCATATATGCAACATCCATTCTTTTGCATAAATTCAACATCCATTTATAAAAGGGAGAATTGCTAGAACCAACCTAAAAATTGAAGTCAAATACATTGGTGTACCCTAAATTCAGTCAAATGCAAAACCAACCTAAAGGGATGATGAAAATACTATTTAGTCCCCATG
>OVBX01004182.1:4446-15147 GCA_900406325.1 Erucastrum elatum
TGGTATTATTGGTAACTTTTTAACTTTCAGATTTGGGTATTCAGGTATGGTTTTTGGTTGCAGCTAAAAGTTTAGATTTTCAAAATATAATTGGATAATCGGAAAAAAGATGGGTATTTTTCATGTCTTCGGATCAGATTTTGGGTAAGAATATTTTCGATTTTTAAATATTCGTTGTTTTTTTTTGGGTATTTTTTTAGGTCGGGCCCGACAAGACCCAAACAGAACCCGGCCCATAATTAATCTGCATCTGAACCGACAAATTTTAATTACCCTTTTGGGTCCAATCAACTAAGACCCAAACCGACCCAGACCTAACAGAACCCGAACCAAACGTGAACCAACAAATTCTAATTACTCTATTGGGTCTAAATATCTAAGGCCTGAAGGATCCGAACCTGACAAAATCTGACCCCGGTCCCGACCCGAAAACCTGAATGCCCATGCTTATATTATATTATGATGTTTTCCCGCGGAAACATTTTGTTTGACGGGAGATTGTTTCGTAAAACTCGACATTTAATGCAAAATCCATCCGCAATTACGTTCTTCCGATATTTTCCTGCTTGGATAGAAATTCTTTTATTCGTTGTCAGGGATGAACATACGAAGTTCGTTCATGTATCCTTATCCAGATTAGTTTGGCGTACACTGTATAGTTTCATTGACAATTCCAGCTTATATTTGCTTAAAGCACAATTTCTCAGCAGATTTTAACCGTTGATTTTTTCATGACCGATTCGACCCCAACAAAGACTCAGAGCCCGCACAAGAAATAAAGTTCAAACTCATCAAGAGAATATTATTCATTGTTAAAGAAGTTGGAGATCTCAGAACCGTTAAAAGGAGAGAAGATTGTGAAAACAGGGGACACAGCTATATAAGAATTGAGAGAAGAGAAGGGTTCAAAAGCCTAGAGTAAGCACACACCTTAGACGGCCTCGATCTCACGTTCTATAATTCTCGATATTTAGTCTTTAATCTTTAGCTGTTGTAACCAATACCTTTGCTCATTTTATTCAATATATCATCATTAATAAAATCCATTTTTGTCGATTGGAATCTGATTACATTGTTGTGTTTTGAGGAGAACGCTGCCCACAATATTTTCTTCCCTAATATTTACAACTAATCTGTACAAAATTTCTAGTGTGGGTTTTAGGATCCAAAACGTTTGTCTTGCTTTCTTTGTAAAATTTCAACGGAAACTCCAATTTCGTCGCAAGAGAGACCTTTTGATCGAGATTCAAATGATAATTTGATTATTAGACACATAGTTGTCCCACATCGAGTATTAGAATAGATCCTAAGCAATATATAAGATAGATGGACCACTCCCCTAATTACCAATTGGTTTTAGGTTGGAAGCTCATCTAGCTTAACATGGTAACAGAGCCCGATCTACGCAGTCCAACCCGACCAATATCGATCTTGCCCAAAATTGGCTCATCGATCCTTGCCCGAATATTCCGAGATTGACGTTCAAAGAGCCATCATCTCGAGCGGTGTATTAGACACATAGTTGTCCCACATCGGGTATTGGAAGGGATCCTAAGCAATATATAAGATAGATGGGCCACTCTCCTAATCCCCAATTGGTTTTAGGTTGGAAGTCCATCTAGCTTAACATTGATGACAGCCTCTTTGGGCAATGAGAATGCATGAGACCAAGGAAAAGAGATGTTTGGCGACACGGTCCATTTAGAGAGGGAGTTTGGCGACATGGTCCTTTTGGAGAGGGAGTTTGGACATTGTCCCTCTAGAGAGAGAGAGAGAGAGAGAGAGAGAGCGAGAGAGAGAGAGAGATGCCTTTCTTTCGTTCTCATTCTATCTATTGATCGCTTCATAGACTTTTAGAACTACTTTGTTTTTTTTACACAAGTTTTTCCATCTAGATTTCTCAGAAATTGTTTTATGGAAGATTATGGGTCTGATTGGTAATGGCTGTAGCTTTAAAATTATGGCTGTAGACAAAAATCTGTAGACTTTTTACTGTGGCTTTAAATTTTATTGCTGTAGAACTTTATGGAAAGCACTAAAAAATTGCTTTGGATATTTGGTTCTGTAGAACACTTATACAGCTGTAGGTTTTTTAAAGAGTTGTGATTTTAAAAAGTAAATTAAAGTTTGATTGCTCTAAATTTAGTGCTGTAGAAATAAATGAGGCTGTAAAAAGCACTCACAGCAACTACCAATCACACCGTATCTCGTAGACTTTTCCGTAGAAACTGTCCGATCTTTCATTTTATGGAATATTGCCAAATGCAAGATTATCTCATAGACTTTTCCGTAGAAACGAACCAATGCAGAAAACAAATGGAGATAAAGAACATACAATTCTACGAGACTATGAGTAATGTATCTATCAATGTGTTTGAACGTACGTCTCATTGATCAAGAAGAAGCTTGCCGTAGCAATTCACTATCTGAGAGTCTTGAGATTTTCACACAATCTAGAGATCCAAGAATATCCAAGAAACGTGATAACAAGAAACCAAATTAGCAAACGGTCACTCTCTCAAACCACTCCTTCCCGTGTAGAGGCTTTTAATCTGCTGAGTTGTGGAAGAACAATCCCCCAAAGAAGCACTCTTTGTGCAGCAGAGCTGTATCAGTGTAACAATAGCTGGCTGAAACCCTGATCTTAGGGGAGCAACAGAAGTCACTCTCATGTGTTGCGCATTCAGGTTCTTAGGCAGAGTCAACTTCATCCGAAGCATCTCTCCATCAAACACATGATTAACCATAGATGCTGCAATGGAAAACAACAACATCAAAAAGAAACATCTCAAGGACTTATAAATCAGAGGCTTAACAGAATTACCCGCTTTTGGATTTAGTTTGGTGAAGTGGAAGAACTCATCGGCTGAGCAACCGAAGAGAACAGTCGCAGCTCTATCAAAACAGATGACGGTTTTAACTGATGTATCTGTTACTACAGACATCTGATAAGATTAACGAACACAGATTCAGATACGTTGTAATAAAAAAACTGATTCTTGACATTTGTTGAATCTTAAGATAGTAAATCTGAATTTGGGTTCGTACGAGGATACGGTATAGCAATTTGGGTTCGTTTGATTTGCAGAATTTGCAGAACGAGGAGCGCCATTGTTATTATTTCCGGGAAGGACTTTCTCGCAGCGAGAACAAACTCTGTAGCAATAGTCGCTGAGGTCGACGGCGAGCAATTGGCAAAGAACCGTTTGATCCGCTTCCATTTTAAGGGTTTTCTCTGGTTTTCAAACTTTGTTGGGTCACATTGCAAGGACTAAAAAAACCTGACACAAATAGACCTGAACCTAAAAATACGACTCGAATAGATCCGACTTGGTAAGAACCAAATTATACACGATTTAAAAATATGTATATTAAAACTGTGATTTTTTGTTCTGTTTATATATATATATATATTATTTTATGATTTGATTGAAATATATTTTGTTAACAATATTTGTTATTATTTGTAACATTTTTAAGTAATATAAAGTTTTGAATGTAAAATTTAGAGTTTTTAATGTTTTATCTTAATTATTAATAGTTTCGTTTAAGTTATTTGTGTAAAATTTTACATATATATATTACAAATATCGACTAAATTTGAATTAGTTTGGATATGTTATATTTTTTTCAGATCCTAAATACCTGAACCCAATCCGGACCTTATATAGACCAGAAAATTATGAGTATTTTGTGGGTATTTTAATTACAAACCTGAATCAACCCAGGCCCAAAAAGAACTTACCCAAATCCAAACCGAAAATATACAAATAACTATTGGATCTAAATGTTTAGGATCTAAAAGACGGATTCAAAAGGAACCAGTTCGAACCCAACCCGAAGATCCGAAAGTCCAGGCCTAGGTTTCGGTTTGAATATATCCATAACAGTTTAGGTTTAGCTTTTTGAGTCAATATGATAGATATAAAACGTATTTTCATATATAACTCAGTGATGTTTACAAGACTAAAGGGTGGGAATATTTCCCTTTTGAGGGGCGTTGCAATAGAAAAGCAATACTATTTTCCTTAGATTAAGAGGATTTGAGCTTGAATAAATACCTGGATGAGTCGATTTTTTTCATTCGCATGATGGCTGCAGCTGATAAGTCTGTTTTAAAAAGTATTATTAACTTCTGGACACAAGTTTATATACTTCCAGGGAAGTGTACATCAGTTTATATACTTCCAGGGAAGTGTCTTACAGAGGTGGAAAAATTTTGCTCAGCTTTTCTTTTGGTGAGGACCAGAACTAAAAACAACGGGAGTGAAGGTTGCGTGACAAGATGTATGCACTCTTAACACCGAAGGTGACTTGGGGTTACGACCATTGAAAGAAGTGAATGCTGTTAATGGTTTAAAATTATACTAGATTTAGATTTTGATCCGTTTTGGACATGTTTTTTTTTTGACAAATTTATTTTTGTAACAAATGTGTTTCAACATAAAATGTATATCAAGTATCCTGATAATTTTTGTTAAGAGTTGTTTTTTAGATTTATGTTCATTTTCATCTATACAAAATGTTAGTATTGTGAAATAATAATTTTTATTGGAAATTACATTAAGAAGTTAAATTTAAAATTATTTTCAGCAAAATTAATTTGTACATTTACTTGTAAAATTATACGAAAGTCTGAATGAATTCTAATTTAGATTAATAATGGCTATCTATATGATCCACTACTTTAAATGGATACTGGAAAATATCATATATTCAAAATATCTAATATCCATTGTAAAAACTTCTGCAAATCTAGATTTTGACATGTACTTAAAAATGACGGGTATGTTCTTTGTTGGAAAAATTATTTTACGTAATAAAATTATGATTTTGATATATTACATATTTTAACTTTTTATGAAATTTATCTTAAATTTACTTATATGACTTGTTTTTGTTATTTTAAATATGACTAAATTTTTGAAGACTCTAAATAATACTGACTTGTTATATTTTATTCATTTTACCTGAAGTTAAATATATTTTACACTGATTTTTTCTAATTTAAATAAAATATTGTATATCTTCAACATTCTCTAATGTGTTTTAGTTTGAACATTTTCAAAATTCTATAATTTTATTTAATTTAGTTTATGTGATTTAGTTTTTATTTTAAATAGAACTGTTTTTCAAGGAGTTGAGATAATTTAGACTCGTATTATGATTTTGTTGATTTAATCATTTGTTTTTCAACTTAATTTTATTTTTATGTTTCATTTAATAAATAATTTCAAATAATTAATAACCTGAAAGATTTTTTGAAAAGATATGGTGCAAATATTTAGGAAACAAAATTTTCAAAAAGGCAAAGAACCGAATTATAAATACTTTTTAATGTAATTGCAAAATAATAACTTTTGATTGGGTTCAAATACTGCTGACAAAAAGATTCAGACAATTTTTGTAATTAGTTAAAGTCAGGGGCATGTTAATAATATATAGTGTAGAATCGAAAATTTGAAACAGCATGTCGATAATATATTTTAAATGGGTTACTAAACATAATCGAAAATTTCAAGCTCATTGATTCGAAAGTTTTAAGCCCATTTCGTTTTAATAATACACTAAACAAAAAATTGGGCTGTCAATTTATTTTAAGACTTTGTTAGGCTTTTAATGGCTGAATTTCCTTTTTAATTACACGACTTTATTTATAAAAAAAAGAAAACAAAATTTGATGTTTTGTAATTTCGTTGAAAATTCAAGGGCAGATTCATAATAAGTCATCTGCTTTAATAGTATAGATTGTTTTAATAGTATAGATGGACAATGATATCGGCTGCCTGCTTTGAGGTAAGTGGGTTAAACTGAATCTAATCAAACAGAAAAGTATTTTGAGATGAATGGGAAGGGTCCGCAAGTATCGTAGATGTAGAAGAAGATTATGGAGCTTAAGACTCTAGCAAAAACTTTTCATGAGAAAAAAGTTGGGAATGATAGACACAAGTCGTTTTGATATGAAAATTGGTTGGATTTGGATGTATTATCAGACCTGTTGGGTGGTAGAGGTATAATTGATTTGAGAATTGGAGATGGGCTATTGTTCAGGAAATGTTGCATACCAAAAGGAGGATGAATAATCACATATCATCCTTGTTAAATGAAGTTGGAAAAGAGTTGGATTCTTTCAGACTAGAACCTATTGATCACAACCATCATGCAGAGGACATAGAGCTTTTGAGGAGACGAACTGGATTCAAAAATAAGTTTTGATCCAAGGAGACAGGGATGATTATACGTGAGGAAAGGCATGTTTGTCCGTGGGCACAGAGAGTAGTTTTCTAGAGCTACACATAAAATACTTCTTCGTCACCTGGCTAGCAAAACTAGACAGGTTGTCGCCAATGGACAGAGTATCAAAATGGAGCATTGGAGCTGATGAAGTTTGTGTCATCTGTCGGAGAGAACATAAATCCCGGAATCATTTGTTTGGCAGTATTTAACTCGTTGCAAGTCTGCAACCTCATACACGATTGAAGGTACTAAAAAGGATTATCGTAGACAAATCACTTGATCTCAAACCTCTATTTTGCATAAGATACATCTTACAATGCGTGATATATACTTTGTGGACAGAGAAGAATATGAGAAGGGACGTAGAATCGTCTATGTAGTCGTCAACTCTAGGAAAGATCATTGAAAAAACAAATCAGGAATAAACTAAATCTAATAATTTCCATGGGAGGGACTCTTCTTATTGGTTTGGTAGGAGGGAGTAAGCTTTTTCCAGTTGCAAATCCTATAATCATGATGCATTTGATGTATATAAATTTTGAGTGAATATAAATTTAACATTCTTTAAAAAAAGATATCTTTATCCAATAATTTTTCGAAAAAATAATTTTGTATCAAGTGATGCCATATAGTGAAATTTTCTTTTAAAATGTTTTTACATCCTACTCTCCAAAAGAAAAACCATCGCCATGTACTGATGTTAGTTACCTAATTAACTTCTAATTTTGTGTCGTTGATCTAGTTTACGTACGTACCGTCACGATCATTCATTCTTTGTCCATAGATACTGCCAAATTAAATATATATAGTACATTTTATATAAGAGGTATTCGTTGCAGTGGGATCTAGATATTAATATCTAGACTAGTTTACAAAAAAAGAAAGATATT
Organism: Erucastrum elatum; assembly: GCA_900406325.1. Classification (NCBI taxonomy): domain Eukaryota; kingdom Viridiplantae; phylum Streptophyta; class Magnoliopsida; order Brassicales; family Brassicaceae; genus Erucastrum; species Erucastrum elatum. The sequence goes on from OVBX01004182.1 coordinate 11,574, forward strand.
AATATCTAGATATTACTCCCTCCGTTTCACAAAGAGTGTCACTCAACATTTTTTCACACATATTAAGAAACTCATTAAAATTCATTTATATTTTCATTAATATCACATATCTAACCAATAGTATTTTAGATAAATAGATTTATTTATAAGATCAATGCATTTACAATTAATTTTGAGCTGAAAGTTTATAAAAATTGCATCGGTATTGTAGAATGACACTTATTATGAAACAAGAAAAATCAGCTAAAGTGACACTTAATATGAAACAGAGGGAATATATTTGCTTTGTTTGGAGGTCAATAACGCTTTTTGTTAAGTGACAATCTGTTTTGGTCAAAATACTTACCAAATTTCATCAACGGGAAGTATATATATATACGCGTGTTGAACAAAAAGTGCGAATCCACAAATATCTAAAATTAGAAACGATAAATCAAATAAAAACCGTGTCGGACCAGCCCGAAGTTAGCGGGTGACTGAGCTATGGCTTTCAAATTAAATTTGGACTGTGGACTACTAACGACATTATTTACGCTTTTCCCCCACTTTACGATGATATAAATAATTGAATAAACAATGTGGAATTACTTACGCAATCATATGTCCAATCACTAGGTCACGGTGTTCCTATATGCTATATGCTAGTCTTGAAGTTCTATCAACAAGTTTGCATAACTTTTTTGGACAATGACATCTTTTTTATGCCCACATGTTTCCTTGTTAAGTACCGACTTCTGTTTTAGGTAACAATCTAATTTTTAAAACCATTATTATTATTTTTTATTTTAAAAAAAACCATTATTGTTGTTACGTACGTTTGAATATTTGATATTTACAGGGGCTTACGGGTTTAGATATTCGAAAGAATTCTGGGTTTATAACAAATCTTACCTCATTTTTTCAACACTAAACAGAGTTAAGTAAATTCTGAAACATATGAAAGAGTTTATTTTAAGAAAACAAGCGACTCATCATTAAATTTGATCCGAACATTACACTTCAGTAATGGTGTTTACAGTTTACTTCGTTCTCGGCCTTGATTTTCCCCTTACTAGACCGAAATTATACACCAAAAGATGAATCTCTTCAAACGGCAGGGACACTAAATATCGTAATGTCTAGGGATATTTTGTTCTTCAGAATAGGAAACATCGATCATTTTGATCACATGTACAGTTCTTTTGGGAAAATGTAGTACGAAACCGACCATGACTTTGCATGCATATATACAAAACACAATACTGTTACGCAGTTCATAAGCAAATGACATTTCAACCTTCAACGATGGAGGGCTCTTGCCCGGTTTAGATACGTAATATGGGGAAAACCTAAGGATTGGTTATATCAATATTATTATAACCGAAGTACATTTAAAAATTGTTCGGAAATATGGATAGTGATAAAAATGAATATAATATTGTTTGGAAACATAGATATCAATTAATTAAGAAAAAAAAGTAATGGATTTATGTTTTTAAGAAAAATTAGAAATCCATTATATTATAAAAGACTATCTATGTGGAACAACTTTGAAATATACGAAAATGACTCAATCTAATTACCTAAAAATATCTTTTGTTTAAAATAATCATAAAAATATACTTTATATACATATTTCAAATCCCAATAATAATTTAAAATTGATTTTTATCAGAACTGATTCCATATATGTTCAAAAAAAAATTTACTAAAATATTTTTCATCAACCATTATAAAATATGTTTTCAATATATAATAATAAAATACAATACAAAGCTAAATTTCAAAAACCAATTTAAACTATGGTTTTTATATTTCATAATAAGTTTTAAGAGTATAACATATGTGATTATTTATATGATGATACATATAAAATATTATTAATTATACAAATATTATTGAAACTAAAGTACATTAAAAAAATTGTTTGAAAACATGGATTTTAGTATAAAAACAAGTATAATGCTGTTTGGAAACATATATAGCAATATATTAAAAAATAAAAAGTAATTGGTTTACGTTATTAAGAAAAATTGGAAGTCTATTATATTATGATAAATAAACTATCTATCTTGGCCAGCTTTGAAATATACAAAAATGACACAATATAACTACCTAAAATATCTTTTGGATAAAATCACCATTAAAAAACTTAAAACTTTATATACATATTTCAAATCAAAATAATAATTTAAAATTAATATGTATTGATTCAAATATGTATATATATATCTTTTCCAAAATGATTTTTACTAAATATTTCCCAATAACCATTATAAAAATATGTTTTCAATATATAAGAAAAATACAATACAAAGCTCAATTTCAAACACCAACTTAAATTATGGTTTTTATATTTCACATTTAAATTTAAGAATAAAATATATGTGATTATTTATATGATGGTATGTATAAAATACTATTAACTATATGATTACTTATATAATGATACATATAAAACTTGATTAATTATATGATGACACATATATGATATATAATGGTGTATATGATATATAATGGTGACATGAAAAACAAATAGCAACATTTTTTTGAAAAATTACATCCATACGGACATGCAGGTCAAATTACTAGTTTTCTTTTAAGTGTCCAGTTTTATTCGATTGAAAAGAAAAGGAAAAAGTTCTAACAGCATGTGGGTTACTTGATCCGTGCCAAAAAAAATTGAAAACGTTATAGAAAAGCTTTCTTAAGGAGTACTGATTAAAATACTTAAAAGTAGATTTGTAACATCTCGATTTCTAATAAATTTGGAAAGGCATATCTTTGCATTGGCTGATTTGTAGCATATAACATTTCATAAAATATTTTTGCATCGATTTTAGGTTCTTTAACTTCTTCAGCTGCAAATGCATCAGCTACCATATCACGAATCCTATCATAATCTGTAATCTGCTCCTCATGATGATATCTATTTTCATTATGAAAATTATCAACCGGTTCATCCTAAAAAATTGCTATTACTACTACTAGTTTCATTCTCACAACCAAATATAGTAATGTAGTGGGAAACCTCTATTAGTTTATTAAATGCTTCCTTATATTTTCACGAGGGAAAAAATTTGTATTGTCACATTTCTGACAAGGATATATCATCTTATCACTTTCATGCGTGAGCGGTGTAGTATATGCTTATGCATAAATATCTCCAGCCCATCGATAAATTATCGCGTTACTCTCTCGTTAGCTTCTCTGTCTATATACATTCAACTTCGTAACTCGAAAATATTCCTATCACCAGACATGTTTTTTTCTTTTACGTTTTCGGTTTTCTTGGTTTGTTTCATTTGAAAGACACATAAATTACATATATTTTGAAGTATAATTGCAGATTGTTTTCGTTTTCCGCTGGTTTTTCTAATCAGAGTTATATTCGTTTTCTCCGATTTTTATAGTATAATTGCAGATTGTTTTCCCATCGTTGGCTTCTTTTAATGTCGTATTTTCAGATAATATTTTATGGCGAGTTAAATTGTTTCTCAAGAGTTTCTATTGACTTTTTGATACAATGTATTATATCAACTACTATGTTGTTGTACAATATCGAATAAAATAATTTTTAGACGGAAACAAAAAG